>OZ024892.1:46873792-46973792 GCA_964017195.1 Siderastrea radians | reverse complement strand
CGGGAAGGCCTTAAAAGCCGTGGAAAAGTACCTGGCTTCTTTGAAAAGTAACATTACGGATCCATAAGTATTCAAGTACAAAGTATTCACTTTCGATTTCGAAATAAAGAAAACGGATTCATGTGAACAACGGGTAGTTTTTATCTCTGATATGTCCCTTTGTTTGACAATGCAAACACAAAAATATTAAATCCAGATAAAATTAATCAGATGCAGGAACGTTCAAGGCATGCGGTTTAATGGATGATTAATCATGCTTATGGGTTTTAAGCCAATCACTAACGCCGTTATATTCAGAAATACATTAATGTAATTTATGATCATTAATGCATCAGGTTCGGCTTTGCACGAAAATTCGCCTTTACTACTCACCTTTGACATATGTCGCAGGTGATAAAGGCCGCCTTTACACAAACCTTTGACAACTTTTGACTCGAGTCAAAGGCCGTATTTGATTTGGGTCAAATATAGTAGACCTTTGACCTGTATCAAAGCTATCGCAAAGTTAAGGTTGATTTCCATTGTTGCGTAAATTTTACGTGCGTACGGGCATGAATTTAACTGGCTTTACGTGCGTAAATAAAATTAAGCGTACGGGCGTGAATTTAACTAGCTTTACGTACGTAAATAAAATTAGAGACGATGTATGAACGGCTTACCTAAACGTAAAAAGTTGAAAGTTTTCAACTTTTTACGTTTACGTAAGCTATTCATACAACGTAAGCCGTTCATACATTGTCTCTAATTTTATTTACGCACATAAAGCCTACATTCACGCCCGTACGCACGTAAAATTTATGCAACAGTGGAAATCAACCTTAATTTTATTTACGCACGTAAAGCCAGTTAGATTTACGCCCCTACGCACGTAAAATTAACGCAACAGTGGAAATCAACCTTTAACGTTGCATATCTCTATTACGAAAAAGTAGATTATCAACCAAACGAAATTTTGGTGTTCCTTGTTGACAGGATTGAGGATGAATTTGAAACTAGTGGTGGCCGTTGCGATCTTGCTCTCAGCCTATGCAATTGACGGGAAGCTGTCAAAGAAGCGCGAAGGTAATTCATTAAAATGAATCTATACGTCCGATGTACTTGCATTTCTAAAGGAGTTTGTTTGCAAATGAAGGGCAGTAATTATATTATTAAACAACCTACACTAGAGCATAAAGGATATAGGCAATTAAAACCTTAGTAAAAATGACAGCCATATTTTTATTGCTTGCGGCTGGTTTAGTTTGCCAAGAAATTAACAATGTCATTTGAAAAAGCATCACAAAACATACTATCCCAGAAATTTTGGTTATTTTTAAGCTGTGGATGGTAAAAATTTCGAGTTTTCCCTTTGGTACTTTTGCCCCCTTAAACATTTGCCAGCTAAAAAATGCAATACTTTATTTAACATGAAACTTTTTTAACGTTGAAACTTTATTTAACGTTGAAACTTCTTAGCTTTTAAGGCCTAAAGTCATGAATCAAAGCATTGAACCGATTTCTATGCAAATAGTGATTGTTCCCACCCATGTTTTAGGATGTAGACAGGTGGCTGTATTCTCCAAATTATAATTTGGCCCCAAATCTTTACACACTAGTTCAATGTGACCTAGGGCTTACCATCACATTTATTAAACTTAATTTCTGAGTTATGAGAATCAAGGGCATCCATTTTCGGAGTAAGCTATATGATGTTTCAGCTTATACTAGGGGCTCTCAATCAATCTTCTTTGAACTTGCAATGGTCTTTGACATGTACTAATGTAAGCAGAGCAATTCAGGTACAGCTGAAACGGTCCCCCCCCCCCGCCCCTTCTCTCCATACACACACATGCACAATGCACTTCTAGTTGAAGATACCATGACATCAACCATATAATGACTCATTCTGGAAAACAGAAAGGTTTTTTTGTTTCCATTGCCAGAAGTGTTGGGAACTAAGGGTTACTAACTTTTATCTCATTTAGAATAGCAAAAGAGAAAACAACTGCGTGTTTAAGTGGCTGTCCCTGGGCTGTCCGCGTAAGAATCGACCACTCAATTTTAATCAAATTTTTGATTTCCTTCAAACTTTCTGTGCGAGACAAGGGTTGGTATAGGATTAATAAAAATACATTGCGTTTGTTGGTTTTCTTCCGAAGACCCGAGATTTTGAGGCAAATGTTGTTGATACCCGGAGCCCTAAAAATCGCCCTTTCGTCGAGTAGAAATTAGCCAATTTTGGGATGTCTGCTGCCGACCGCATATTTATCCGAAAAGTCTCACTTTACACCAGTAATACATACATCATATTACTTTACATCATATTACTCCCAGGGGGGGTACTCGAAGTATACATGACGGGGGGTCCGACGTATTTTTTTGGGTTGAAAATTTACACGCTCGGTATTTTTTGGGTCAAGAGATCTGTCACGTATTTTTTTAGGTCTTAAAAAAATACGCGTATTTTTTTGGGTCTTATCTCCGAGCGAACTTTTCGTTTGGGGTTTTCGTTGCGATCAGTGGATCAGAAAAATATTCATTCGAGGGAGGATGAAGAGACATTAACGGACATACCAATTTCATAAGCTTATTGATGCAAAATCATGCATTAGAAAGTTCTGCTTAAAGTTATTTAAGTCTTGTATTTTTTTGGGTTGGAAATTTTGATGCCAGGTATTTTTTTGGGTCTCAAATTTCAGGCTTGTGTATTCTTTTGGGTTTGCAATATGAAGCTCCGTCGGACCCCCCCGTCATGTATACTTCGAGTACCCCCCTGGGATATTACTTTACATCATATTACTTTACAAATATGGTGGAAAAAATTCAAATTATCGAGACTTGTTAAAACGGCAGAGTCTCAAACTGGCCAATGTTAATGGTATCGGCAAGAAGTGGGTCAAGTGGTAACACAACTGAAGAAAAGTTTCCCAAAATTCTGACTTACTCTGACAATCTTTGTATTTTTCTAAAAAGAACTAGGATAGTGTCCATAAACTAGTAGATAATGTTTAATGGATCTCTAACATGCGAAGAGATACAGTTGCAACAATTTTGGAGAAATCCGTTATTCGGCATCAACTGCAGTGTGACCGAGTGTGACAGCGAGCGTAAAAATTTAGACTTCTTCGTCTTTTTCACAGGCGAAAATGGACAAACATTATGACTAAAACGGTAAGAATCAAAATCATACCTCAAAAGTTGCCCAGCTTTATTTTTACGACTGTATTTCAACAGCTAACCGGCTACAAATTCGATGTTTCTGTGACGGTTTCCATCAATTTCGGCGTCTTCTTTCGTTCGCTTCCAGGCGGTGAACTCGTGGGCTAAAAACCTGAAGAGCTCCATTATGTTGCGTGAAAAGAGTGATATACACATTGCAACAATCTGCTGACTTAGGAAACGCCAGTGGGAGGCAAAAGAATAAAGATAACTCCAGAAAATCACAACTGAAAAATACTACCCAGGACCAGCAGGGAGTGATAAACTCAGGCCTGGGCACTAGTGCCGGCATTGGCGAATGAAATGCGAGGTGTCTGGCTATCGTGACGTCATATATAAGTCTGCCGGGAATTAAATTCAAAGGAAAGTTTTTAATAACAAATGGCTTCCTCGCAAATGTTTACATTCCAGTTTCTCAAAAAGAACAGATCAAAACAATGAAAGAACGGAAAGTATGCTACATGCTATAACATTCTTAATGCAAATTGGTCCTCAAAACAAAATAACAAATTGGCGATAAGACTCAAAAGATTTCACGGACGCTTTGGTCGATCGATTGAAATCGTGATCAAGATCACCTTTCAGAAGCTGTATCTCACAAACCCTAAGATGTGTCGCTTGGAGACAAAAACATAACTTTTATATGTATAAACTCTTTCCAATTTTAGAAAAATAAAATTGTGTAACAATTTCATTAAAATGATGAGTGGCTTTAAACAACTTTAAAATGTGGAGAAGAATACTCCAATGCAAAGAAGCGTTTACTGTGAAGTCATGTGCTTGGTTCGAAGTTAATAATGGGCCACAGTAATTCCTTACTTTGCTAAACTATCTAGCAAAAAACGACAAAGACGACAACATTTGCTTGCGGCAAAGCAAAACAGCTGACGCGCCGGCTTTCCGGCCAAATTTGTACTGATGACTGATTGTACTTTTGTTGAATAACTATTAAAAAACACAGTCTATCAAAAACGCCAACCGTTTTCTCAGGTTACTGATGTTAAGGTGTTTCGAGACAGTTTTTTTGGGACCCTACTTAACTTTTAGAATCGGCTCTTAGACAGTCTTCTTGTCAGATCAACGTGAAATTTTCAGTACTTGTTGATTTTGGATTGAACTTTAGCGTGGTTTACATTTTGTGAAAATCGATATTTCCATGACAACGATAAACAAAAATCCTCGAAAACAATAAAATTGAAATTTTGCGCGATCCACATTTCACTTTGAAAAGCACATACCAACATCTTAAACTGTGGTGTATGGCAAACAAAATATGCAAGAACAAAAAGATTCTGTATATGTTTGTTTTGAAGTGAATCGCAAAAACATTTTCAACGTTAGTTTTTGCATAGCAATAGTAAATGCACCGAAAAATAATCAATGCTTTGATGAAATGGCTAGAAAGTACTGTTAAATTGCGCCTCTTAGTTACTATTTTACGCCTAGAAAGTTTTGTTGAAACTGGTGTTCGCCATCTCGAGAACGAATTGTTTTCCTACGATCATTCACTCAATAATTTTGTGGTAATTTTTGAATTTGTGCGCTCAGTTTGCGATAAATCTTAAGAACGGCTCGATAGATTTTTTTAAAACATTAATCACGCATGCTTGACGATGTGAACATTTTTGTTATTGAGTCTTATTAACATTGATTCACTGGAACACTTTTAGATTTAACGTTAAAGACGACGTATGAACCGACGGAAAAGCTTGCGTTACATCTTCACAGTTGGCAAGTAAATGCTAATATATTCAAAGTAATGCGTAATTCATTGTTTCGTGATTTTTATTTGGTTTCTTTGTTCTTTATTGCATTGTAGATTACAACGAAAAGTAAAAATCACGGAGGAATGCAATGCACATTACTTTGAATGTATTAGCATTTACTTGCCAACTGTGAATACGTAACGCAAGCTTTTCCGTCGGTTCATACGTCGTCTTTAACGTTAAATCTCAAAGTGTTCCAGTAAATCAATGTTAATAAGACTCAACAATAAAAATGTTCACATCATCAAGCACGCGTGTTTAATGTTTTAAAAAATCTGTCGAGCCGTTCTTAAGATTTATCGCAAACTGAGCGCACAAATTCAAAAATTACCACAAAATTATTACGCGAAAGATCGTAGAAAAACAATTCGTTCTCGAGATCGCGAACACCAGTTTCAACAAAACTTTCTAGGCGTAAAATAGTAACTAAAAGACGCATTTTAACAGTATTTTCTAGCCATTTCATCAAAGTATTGATTATTTTTCGGTGCATTTACTATTACTATGCAAAAACTAACGTTGAAAATGTTTTTGCGATTTACTTCAAAACAAACATACAGAATTTTTTTTGTTCTTGCATGTTGTGTTTGCCATACACCACAGTTTAAGATGTTGGTATTTGCTTTTCAAAGTGAAATCTGGATCGCGCAAAACTTCAATTTTACTGTCTTCGAGGATTTTTGTTTATCGTTGTCATGGAAATATCGATTTTCACAAAATATAAACCACGCTAAAGTTCAATCCAAAATCAACAAGTACTGAAAATTTCACGTTGATCTGACAAGGAGAAGACTGTCTAACAGCCGATTCTAAAAGTTAAGTAGGGTCCCAAAAAACTGTATCGAAACACGTTAAGGGTTAGCAAGGTTCTCTCTTTACTAGAATGGTCCTCAGTTTGACTGTTTTAAAATTAATTAATCTTTGAAAATCAAATGACAGGACCAATTCAATTTATTTGCGAAACGGTCATCTTGATTGTCAGTTGTGGATCAAGTAGACGGTTAAACTCTTTCTAAGCCATTGTGCAACCTGGACAGAAAATCTACTGAGGAAACTGGAGGTATTGAGAATAAATCATTGAATCACTCATCCAGATGGTACTCAAATATTTCTTATAGTTTTCATAAAAAACGGACAGAAGCAGATCAGCGAAAAATTGTTTCCTCGGGCGTCCGCATAATTTGCGAGCTAATTCAGATTTTTATGTTGTTCTGCAAAAGTGTGGTTTATATGGGTTAAATGAGGTGGCAAAAATTTACTCAGTTCGATAACTTTTCCCCTAGCAATTAAATCTCACTATTCTTTCCTTATACAGAAGATGGAAGCAAATACTGTAAGAAAAGTTAACGTCTAAGTGCTAAACATACCCTTCTAGGTTCGCCTTCTATTATACTCAGGTTAACAAACGGACTGATCATTTTTTGGTAAATACTATACCACTTGATTCAACTTGGGCACTTTTGTTAATCTATAGGCTAGTCCGTAGCCAAGTTTCAAGTTTCCCCGTGGTATATAACTGAAATAAACACACTTTTTCGGACGCGGACAATAACAATTTTCCCGCATAATTCTTCGATCGTGAAGGGTAAACATGACTCTTTAAAACATTATTTAAGTGTGATTTTAACGTTAAGACAAAGAGCCACTTACCTATATCGAAAAAAGGAATGACTTAAATTCCATTACCCAAGAAAACAAGCTTAGCTGAAAGCTTAATAGCACAAAAAATACGTTTGTAGCCCGAACTCTAAAATAGTTGCCAGCGCCATTTTTGAAGACTCGGCAAACTCGCGTGCTTTTCACGTCGTGACGTCACGATGGCCAGACACGTCGAACCAGCCGAGATGGCGAGTTCATCACTCCTTCCTGCCCAGGACCGTCCATCTTGTTTCAAGTGTATTACCGCTGACCGCAACAACACATCAGTCCTGCCTGATCGTACCGGAAATCACCGAAAATTTAAAACCGGAAATGAGTAATCAAGTAACCAGTAATTTGATTGCCCTGCAAGCCACTTCAGAAGTGTTTCAAAGAAGTGTTTCAAAAAGATTGCTGCGAATATTTTTGGAACGAAGCCGTGACTGAGGTTGATAAAATTACATCCAAGTCACTGGCGTCGATTTTTGACCGGAAATGAGTATTTATAACCAAGTGGCCAGTAATTCGATTGCCTTGCAAACTAGTTCAGAAGTATTGCAAAGAATGTGTTTCAAAAAGTCCTTGCTGCGAACAATTTTTAAACGAAGCCGTGAAGGATGTTTAAAGTTATACCCAAGCCTCAGGGGTCGATGTTTGACCGCGGAAGCAGAAAGTTCAAGAAGATTACTGTAAAACAATAAAGGAGAGATCTACCCAATTAAACATAAACCTGGTCGAAGTGACCGTAATAAGTAATTGCTCTTAGTCCCTTGTTTTTCTTTTCTTGTTTAGGCTGGGGATTTAAATGACATAAAGGTGCATCAAACACTTTACTTGGGGGGGGGGGTCAGGATAATTGAAGTTGTTGTTTTCTGCATCCCTTCGGCTAAATATATTTTAACAAATGAAATGGCAACTTAAATGAAATGGGACACTAAGAACATTTATCTTAATTAATCGACCTGAGATCGAGTTTACGTTTGTTTTAATAATATTTTGTCCAAGGGGTTCTGGCCCCCGGGTGTTATTTTCAGGAATTTAAATTTAAAGTTAATAGCATTTTCTATTTTGTGCGAGACAGATCTCTCGTTTACATACTGAAAGGTTGGATTTTAACAACATTGTCAGTGGTTGTGCTTTTGGATACTTAGCGTACTTTTCTTAGGAGGGGGGTTAGTCTTAGCCCACGGGATCCTTTATCAGGTGTCACACAGTTGTTTAGAACATTTTTTATTAGACCTTGTCACGCAGCTCTGTCGTTTTCACGGTTAGGCGTCATTGTGTTTGTTGTTCGTTTACCCCTGTCTCATTGTTTTCTCAGCCAATTCCTTGAGGCGTTCTAAGGGCTGCGTGGTGGCCTCCCTTTCCGGGTATTAAACGATTATTTTATTCGTACCTTTTTGGTTCCTTTAAAGCTCGAACACTCACATTCCTTAGCAGTCATAATTCTCAAAACAAATACCAAACGGACTGCCCTAACATATCTTCTCTTGTGCACACTCAAGGAACTTGTTCCTTCGAAACATGCTTGCACCGCATGTGATCGAAAAAAGTCATATTCATCCCAGAGCCATCATTCATTTGCGCTTCATACTCTCACCCATTTCTCGCGTGCTTTCCAGCTCTAGCTTCAACAAATGTTGCCTTACATCACCAAACCAGCCTTACTGCAAAAGGTGTGTTAACGTACCTGATCTTAAAAATCAGGGAAGCGGCTACAAAAACTAATTTTTCGAGGAGGCATTGGTGGTGACCGGCCGATTAAATAACATTGAAAAAAGTTGTTGGTATTGCTACTGCAACAGAAATGTAGTAATTATCAGTAAAAATAAGACAGGTAGGTTGCCTGAGGAAGGGGAGGATGAGGGTGGCAAGAATAATATATCAGTTGGCTTTTACAGGAGAACATACAAGTAGTAAACATGTTCAGAAGAAGGCGAGTCGTACATACATATCTGCTTGACGAGAATGAGTTCACTGATAATAATAAACGAACAAAGTTAAACATCTCATATCTATGCCTCATTGGCTGGTAGGTAGGTAGGTAAACTTTCTTTAAACACGCTTGCCCCGTCAACTAACATAATACTAAAAGCTGATTTTCGCAAGGGGCGTGTGGCTACAACAAAAAAGGTTAATTAAAAGCTACTTAAAATTCCTTAAAATTCAGACTTTCCAGACTTTCCGACAGCGATGTGCAAGTGTGAAAGTCAACTCCTTTAAAGAAACTGACACCTTTCCTCTGGTTATTTATTGCTATCATTTTCATTATCATTATCATTTAAAGTCCATGCTCTCTCAGGCGGCCTTCTTATTTTCCCCGTTACCGGTGGATACGCGCTTATCTCTGATAGTGAGTTAGCCAACCTAGACTCTAACAGCACAGTGAAAGACACGCTATTTTTTAAATTTCCCCTTCGCGTAGACTGAGTTTCGCTGGCGCAAAAATTCAAAACAAAACAAAATGGAAGACGCGGAGTTAGGCCATCCTAAGGCCAAGAAGAAAAAGACCGAAAAGGGAAATGAAAAACAGTGGTGGTACGTTGAATTGTTTTCTTCTTTTTTATCCTCTGTGTGTGCCATTTACCATTGCCAAACAACATTGTTTCGTTACGTTTAACTTGCATGCATTTTTCCGTTTTCGTGACAGGTTAACACAGAATTATGAGTCAAAATCCGGAGAGTTTCACTTTGAAAGGAAAAGAAGTTTACACCATAGTAAGAGAAGTGTTGGTAACGGTGTTATGGGCCATATTAACGCATTCCTCTTGTTCACAAGTTAAACTAGCATTGAATTGAACTTCCATTTTATCATAAACCGAACATCAACTTGAAGCGCAGCTTCATTGATCAGCTCACCACAGCTCAGGCCACAAAATTTGCTGACTATCGCATCTTTTTTACCGCGAACTGAGGGCATTGCAAGGAAATCTGTTATCACGCGCTGTTCAATAGAAAACGGCAAAGTGACATTTCACTTAACATATCTCTTACATTTTCTTTATTCTGAGTTACTTTAAAAAGGCATATTTGGCCTTCTATGCTAGTGAATGTTTCGTAAAATCTTGTCTCGCAAATTTCGGTGGAACCTTGTGTAGCCACAAAATTGAGAGACAAGTTGGAAGAAAAATTGCTTTTTGAAACAGCACCCTTAGGCTTTGACCAAAACAGCCAAGGCGATTAACGTTGAATTGCTTTTTTTTCTTCAACCAAAACATTTGATTAAAACGAACTGTCGGAAAAGTAGGGATCCAAACTCAACTTTTTGCCTTGTTTGTGACTAGGTTTAGGAAATATTACTGACTGAAAGTAATCGATGGCATGCTAATGAATTGTTGAGTAGTTTATTCCGTTCAATATAGTAGAAGCTGGAAAATGCATTTTCATCTCACAGAATTCTTTACCCTGAAAAATCAGTCTTCTTCCCCGACAAATGTAATAATTTTAAGTACTTGAATTTTTCTGGTACCAACACTGTTTTTCATTTCCCTTTTCGGTCTTTTTCTTCTCAGCCCTAGGCTGGCCTGAGTCCGCGTCTTCCATTTTGTTTTGATCATGTCTAAAAGTACACACGAGTGACCACGAGTGACCACGAATGACCACGAGTAGACCACGAGTGACTACGAGTGACCACGAGTGAGAACCATCAAAATATTTTGTTGATGTCACGATGACGTTATCATTCCTGTTATCATTACATCATTTTATCAAATAATCACTATTTCACGGCAAACTGACCGTTTCTTGAGACCTTAATACCTGGATTCGACATTTCCGCCATTCTGGCTGACTGAATTGGGGAGGGGCTAAGGGACGGACAGGGAGGGGAGATGGGGGGTACATACGCCACCCACACCCTTTAATCTTGGATCCTGCCACTTTTCTTAACTTTTTCTTCCCGCCCTTTTTTGCGCCTCCCGTACACCTCCCTCCCTCTTTTCTACCCGGCGTCCCAAATTCTGTCCACTGACCTCTCTCCCCCCGCCCCCGCCTTCGAAGGCTACCAGTGACCAAGAGCGTAAAAAGGGACAAAGCTGTTACGATTGTACGTGGGCAAGCTCTATTTTGAAGGCTGGAATAACTTCAACAACTAGCGGCAGTCGTGCTTGGCCTGTCATTTCATATATTATCGACAACAAGTTATAACAATTTACCGCCGTATCCCGCCAGGGTTGTGAATGCGCTTGTAGTTGGTCTAAACACAATTATCTTGACAGCGCTCAAGTCATCGCTCGCACATGCGCTGAACCGTGAAACTCTGCCTTTAAGGTCCCAAGAAACGGTCAGTTTGCCGTGAAATAGTGATTATTTGATAAAATGATGTAATGATGACGTCATCATGACATCAGCAAAATATTTTGATGGATTCTCACTCGTGGTCACTCGTAGTCACTCGTGGTCACTCGTGGTCATTCGTGGTCACTCGTGGTCACTCGTGTGTACTTTTAGACACGATCGTTTGTTTTGTTTTGAATTTTTGAGCCCAGCGACCCTATGTCTACGCACAGGGGAAATTTAAAAAATCGCGTGTCTTTCAACTGGGTTCCTCTGTCGGTCAAACTCGCCACTCGGGTGACCACAGAGAAGAGTTTGTCACGGACCAAAAGTTTCGCATAGGGAGGCTAGAGGCGGCAGTTTGTCGCACGTGAATTCAAATTTTAACGGAAACGCATTCTTAGAATTCCTTTGAGTTCGCATTTCGTGCAGATCATAGGGAGAAAGCAAATTGACGGCCGTATTCGGAAAGTCTCTGCTTGATTCTAAAAATCGGGCAAATACGACTTTTTTGACGAAATGTTCGACTGGGTAATGTAATTTGCGGGTCGCCTAGTTGCATGCCTTGTTCTCTTTCTCTACTTTTGAGCGAGTCCGACCGTTATTTTGAAAACGTCGTTTTCGCGAGCCTTATATCGCGAAATTAAACACAAAAACACAAATCAAAACATCATGGCGGCAACTTTATGAGTTTTTATTTAATTTTCCACAGCTTTTAAAGCTCCTAAATTTCGGCTTTAGTTTCGCTAATTTTGATAAGCCGACACAGCCATTATAAATGCACAGCCCACCACACAAACAGAGGATGGTGAGCCTGTGAATAAACGTTCCGTGGAATCACTGACAAATAATTTTGTTTCTCTACTTCGCTGCCATTCTCGTCCCTAGAACCGAGGCCCTTTTAGAGGGGAATACGTATGCCTGTATGTCCCTAGTCTGAATTTCACAACCTTTCGGTTCACATATTGAGGAGAAAGCCATGTCCTTGTCGATATTTTACTATTGTATTCGCGCTTGTCTTCGTCGCTGTCGCAGTTTCAATCCATCTTTGTGTCGTTTGTTGCCATTTCATCTGTCTTATGTCGCTGTTTCAAGTCCATCTCGCCTGTCGGAATTTACCCTAACAGGGCCTCAGAACCTTGCCTAGTTCCTGAAAGGCTTTCTCCCAGGCCTCACGGTCAATTCCTTTCAGTGACACTTGTGCCACGTGACCCAAAACAAATTGAACGCTCGGCGAAATATAGAGGCCTAAGAACTAGGCAACTTAGAACCGTCGATTCTTTTTTTTTTTTCACACTAAAATAATTGAAAACGCTGACGAAAACGGGTGGGAGACTTCCAAACAGACTGGTGAAAATGGAGACTTTTGAAAACGCTGATGGGGCGTCCTTGATCCTTTCCGTGGATAATAGCCGAAAACACATAAAAAGATATCCGTTTTCAAACGAATGTGCATTATTTTACTGAAGAGGTTGATTTCCAGCTCTAGAAACATAACTAATAAGAGGTCTACAGACTCAGAACAAAGAATTTCTTTGACTACGAAATCTCTCGACGTTATCACAACTAACGGTCACGTGATCTTCGGCCACGTGACCATTTTAGTACGGTGAATATCGGTGTTAACGTAGGGGCTGTTTGCCTCTTCATGTGCTGTCCGTACGTCATTTTATTTCTCAGTACAGTCCCTTACATGTCACAAACCGAATACAGTTAAGAGTCCAAGATCAGACTGTCTATTATCCTAATCGAGTGAGATATTTTTCTTTTCATGCAAGCCGTGAGAATCTAGTGGTTTGTGATGGCAATAACCCTAGCTGATTATTTTGTTTTCTCATTACCTGTCTGTCTGCATGGATATTTACAACATGAAGAGAAAATGGCCCAATTCATATTTCGGACGAACTATCCGTTTAGAAGGCATCTAGACAACCTCGCTCCAGGGGACGGAAGAGGAGACTCTGAGAAAGAGGGGCATCCTGACGGGCTAATTCATCTAGTAGATATAAATCTAAAGAAGAATTTTGATATATAAATATAAATAAATCGTTCGACGGATAACGATGGGTGTTTTGTCTATGGTTAGTCTGCGTGGAAGTCTGGCGGGAGAATTAACTTTGGTCTATCATTTGGATCCCTTAAAACACCAGCTCCGTAGTACTTAATTGCAAACTTCTTTTAAGGGTAAACTTTCCAGTGTGGATGTCCAGTCTAAGTTGGCTTCTTATTATCAGATTGATCTTTCTCCTGATCTTTTCAAGATATCTGCAATCTCGCGCCCAGAGTCCTCAGGCTTCTTGGCCAGCGGGCGGCGCCAGCGGAGACTCTGGGATAATGGAGTTGTTCC
This sequence comes from Siderastrea radians, assembly GCA_964017195.1. Taxonomy (NCBI): domain Eukaryota; kingdom Metazoa; phylum Cnidaria; class Anthozoa; order Scleractinia; family Rhizangiidae; genus Siderastrea; species Siderastrea radians. The sequence continues at coordinate 46,960,568 of OZ024892.1, read as the reverse complement.
TGTGGTAAACGGTTCTTAGTTCTGTTGCAGTGAACAGCCCAGAACAGCCAATCAAACAAATCACATTTTTTCCCATTATCCCAGAGTCTCTCCTGGCGCCGCCCGCTGACCAAGAAACCTGAGAACTCTGGGTACGAGATTGGTATATCTGCTACCCGCCACGTTGAAAAATAGTCCCCTATAATTTTAACTTGGTTGTTGTGTGTGGGCAGCAACAAATCCTTCTCCACTTATGTAGAGAGCGACTTTTTATCCGTCTATAGATCTAAATTTAGAGACAGATTATCGACCGTCCCTACTCTCTAGTATACGTTAGGCCATCGACTTGGTCCATATAAGGACGTGTTGATCCACCTGTTGCCAGGGGTCACAAATCACAACAACAAGTTGATGTCAGTGACCGTTTTTTCCGACAGCGAAATAGCGACGTTTTTATCATTTGGTGACAACAGACAATGAAATCATCGTCTGTCTTATTAAAAGCCTACGACGTGTCCTATAGAAAAGAAAAATATCGACAAGAAGCGTTCAAAGGTGGATTTTTCGTAGTTATGAGCAATGGTAGTGAATTTTTTTTAAAGTATTGTTCGTCCTCTCCAGTTTTGCTGGTAACTTAAGTGTTCCTCGGGCTGGTTCTCCCGACAAGAGTCACTTGAGAGGTGAGAGATTTTCCACTGACGCTTATGATTTCAGTTGTTTTAGAAACTTGAAAGTGCGTTGTCACACCACTGAGCAAAGCCGGGTAAAATATTTAGTTGCTTACTATTTGTTCACCCGTAAACATTTGTATCCTTACTTTTTTATGCACACACCGATAAAAAAGGTATTTTAACTAAACAACTGCAAGTTATGAGAACAAACAAGTCACCTCGAAAGTTAGGCTATGTTTACAAGGGACCGGATCCAAATGGATCCGGTCCGAAAATCCGACCGGATAGGCCGTCTGTTTACACGGGACCCTTCTGGAACTGGTCCACTGAGAACGGATCCAAACGGATCCAAAACTGGACCTACTGTTTCGCAAGTCCAGTTTTGGAGACTTTGCAGCACCAGCATTGATAAACCACGTGGCTCAGTCTCAATCCAGGGCATTGGACACCAGAACACGAGGCTTTTGACTATTATTTCACCATCCTCCCAAAATATTCCAGGACAAACACCCCACTTCCAACTAATGAGCTTTGCAGTGGTACATAATTATAAGGGAGTGGGATTTTGCATCTAAAGCGGTAGTTAAACTGAAAGTCCTACGAAACACTCCTCTTTCCCCTTGTGGTTGCTAGCCTCTTTTATTCCCCAGTGTAGGTGTATACATCGGCTATATGTGAGGCATAGAGGAACCTATTAAAAACAAATTGAGTTTGACTAGGATGAGATGAGGTCGGAGGTAGTAAAGTACGCACAGAATCTGCAAGGAGAGGCAGTTTTTATTCTGGAGCCCAAGCTTTTAATAATTTGCCACCTTTTTTTAAAGAATTTGAATCGTTAGTGGTCTTTAAAACGAAGCTTCCACGTGCCTTCCGCGGAATTCACATGTCCAGCCGTTTTTCTCATTGCTTTGTTTTTAGAAGCTCAGGTTTGTTACTTTTTCAACATAAAGATAAGTTGCGTCGGGTTCTCACTTGTGACTGAAATACTATCGAATGAGTAGAAAAGCCACAACACGACACACCCACGCATGTGCAGTGCTGCTCGGTTCTTGTATTCAATAATCCAGTACATGCGTCTCTTTTCGAGGAACACAACAGTTACCTCTTGTGAGCTAATCATAGACGCAAGTACAAGAATCGAAGTCTCCTATAAGCCAACTCATGAAACTGGACGCAAATGTTTACTTCGTTAAGAGGCACCTTTTTCATCAAACAAAGGCTTGGTTTAGAAACATGAGCCTCTCTTTTGTGTGGTCTCGCGCTCCCCTAACTGGGAATTCATCGACTACAGATGTATGATACCAAAGACAAAATACTACGGTCTATGTAGTCATTACCTGTTGTATCCGTAACTCCAGAAAGAGCTAGTTGTGACTCTTTTGACACAAGTGGGTGTATGTTTTGAGCTCACGACATTGTTAACTTAAAAGTTAACAACCGAGCAAACGAGAGCCCTGTCATTAATTACAATAACCTCGAGGAGCGTTCTGCATTAACGAGTTTAAAAACTGAAGGAAAAATCTTTCTTTTACTATATTTATACTCATCACACAAGTGAGAATCGGGCTTTTAAACCTTAAAGGGTCTCCTCTCTCTTCAGATCACGTTCGAATTCGAAGAGGTTTCCGTTCATACTTCTACAATTACTTGGATGAGATCGCCATGGCAACGTGTGCAGCCATTCCAAGCAATGGACCAGGCCTCATATACGCAGTTAGACGGTAACTAATGCATGTGACTACTTAAATCACTAGCCAAATCTACCTTCCTTCCTTAGTCCATAGCTCTTACGTTTGAGAGCAAATATGAACGATGACCATTAAAAATTAATTTAGACGACATGCGAGGTACGTTTTTGTGTTACTGTTGAGGCTGCGGAAAGTGGTTCTACCTTTTAAGCGCCTTAATAATATCCAAAAGTTTGAGCATTCAAATGAAAGGTACTGAGCAGCACCTTTCTGACTGTGCTACTGTTTATTATGCTGCGCAAAGTGGTTCTACCTTTTGAGCGCACTGAATGAAGCTAGTCAATTGTCTGAAACTCCAGAAAAAGGAAAAGCGCGGACAATGGAGCCTTGTCAAATTTCTTTTACGTACCTTCGATTCGCTTCTTATTTCAGAACCTGCGGTGAGGAGGCCAGCTGCAAACAAATCTGCACCGATCAAAAATTGCGCCAACAAGGACCAACAGAAGTCCAGAACCTCACTTGGGGTTGCACCGAGTCTATACACGTGTACAAGAGACAACCATCTCTGGCAGATAACTATGATGAAGATACAGATTCTCACAAACTAGGCTTGGCTGTGTTTCGCCATCATTCGTGCACCGTGTCCGAGTGTGGTCCAAATTATTGCTGCTGTACAGCTGTTGCTCTGTAAACTTAAAGGGACAATTGGCTAGTCAATAAAGTCTAAGTACTTTTATTACCTATTTAACTTAGAATCAATACCCAGGAGTCAAACCGGGGAAGCATATTAGTTTAGTGATCCTTCATAATGCGAAAGATATCAGGGTATACCGCCCGATTTGAAATTCTTCCGCCTCAGTTTTGAAGAAGTCCTTGAGAAACATGGATGTGACGGCCAAAACAATTATAACATAACATCACTGATAACATAACATAACATAACATAACATAACATAACATAACATAACATAACATAACATAACATAACACAACACAACACAACATAACATAACATAACATAACATAACATAACATAACATAACATAACATAACATAACATAACGTGACATAACATAACATAACATAACATAACATAACATAACATAACATAACATAACATAACATAAAAACACACCACACACGTTTACTATTATGGAAAACAATAAAAGTGCAAGTTAGAAGTTATCCCTATCAAGCCTACTTTGTTAAGGTCCCGGCCCCCTTTTTTGTTAATTCAAACGAAATTGCAGAGTGTTTCTAATCACGAATCCAGATCTTATCACGCGGGAATTTCATATCTGGATACGAGATAAATAGATATCCAACCCTGATTCCATTTCAGCATTCTACTCTGGGTAGAAACTTCAGGGGTGGACTTAAGGGATGGGGCAATTTAGAACCGCGCAATAAAAACTATAACGTAACCTGCGTGGCAGGACCTAAAAGGGAGGGGAGGTAGGAAGCGCGACGTGCGAATGCAGATCACGATTGCTCGTTTCCCTTCCTTTTCGTTCCTGCAAAACAGGTTAACTATATATGTGAAAAGAGTAAAATCAAGATAAGTGCCATGTAAAAAGTTTTGCTTTTAATGTTAACAGCGACCGCTTGTGGTGGCCGTTTAGCAGGAACAGAAAGCTTGTTACTGTGAACCGTCCGGTGAAATCTGTTTTGGTCATTTTTCCATTCTCCAGCCGACTTCGTATCAATAATGATTTGCTTAGACATAAACAGGCAAAAATAAACAATAAAAACCGCCGTTTCGGTGTCTTCTTATGTAGTAATCTACATAAGTTACCTTGACAATGACGTCATGAAAACACCGAAACGTTGGTTTTTATCGTTTATTTTTGCTCGTTAATGTCCAGCCGACTTATATCTTTATTTCACAAAATTTTCAGCTCTCACTGAATATACGCGTACGCAAGTCAGAGAACATACAGAACAACAATTTTTCCATTGAATTCAGTTAAAATACATGTTAGAACGTTTAGTTTAGTAACTTTGTGATAGAGTCCAGTTGCTGAACTGCAAAACAGTTCTCTTTCTCTTAACTTGGCTCCCGAGAGAAGGGCGGAGCACACGCAAGCCTTCACAGCGCTTCGCATTAGTTTTAGCGTCTCTCCCCGTGCCACTCCCCTATTTCTGCTCCACATCTTTCGCTCGAAGATCACACGCTTTTGACAGACCAACGCAAAAATACTGACGACTGTTTTGGCTAATACAAGTTCCGACAACCAAGCTTTTACAATCCCACGGATCACTAACTTCACAAAAAATTATTTCCCTCAGAACTTCCGAAACATTTGGAAAAAACAATAATTTGGCAAAACATCAGTTTCTCGTAATCGCACTGATAAGATCCCGTAAATCCCCCCCCCACCCAAAAAAAAAAAACATTCCGCGCCAGCTGATTTGAAAACTAAACCTGCGGCAAAAATTTCTTGCTCTATAAGGGTAATGCGCCGATCAATTCGAAAGTTCAACATCCCCCCCCGGGAAACCCCCGGGCATTTGAACTTTTGAAGATTGGCTTGTTCAAATTCCCTCCCCTCGGGGCCAAAAAGCCCGTTCAAATGCCCCACCAATTAGTACTAAACTACTTCTCCTCAAAGACAAACTTCAGTTCAATCAAACACTTAACACGCTTTTCAGAGAGAGATATGCCGTAATGGCGCCTTCAAACTTCTTATAAAGACCCTTTTGAAAGAGTTATTCACTAACAAAGGCAAATTCTATCTTGTAAATCCGTCAAACCCTACAAAAACCGAAAAAAATCACGGGCGTATTACGTCAGATCAACAGAAAAATCTGGTTCAAATTCCCCACCCCACCAACGCAACGTTCAAATTCCCCCCTCCCCGGGCACGATGCAAGTCAAATGCCCGGGGTATGCCCGGGGGGGGATGTTGAAGTTTCGAATTGATCGGCGCATAATGAAAACATTCCCCTGAATGATAAGAAAATGTTTTTATTCTCAGCAATATATCCGTGACAATTCTTCTGGAGAACACAAACTTCATGATATTCAAATAACTAACAAAAAACCGGTAAAGAAAAACAATTGATCTAAGCTTCGAACTGATAGAATCATTCAATTCATATCTTGTTAACGTTAGTTCAGTTCAAAATTTTAATGTAAGCTGAATACGCTGTTTTATTCTTTTATTATTTTTATGGTCGAATAACTAATAAGCCATTGCACCGATATTTGCTCGTCCTTCTTTTATGCGAAGTATTATCGAAAAATTAAAAGCCAAAGCTGTTAGCAAACAATTTAAACAAACAAAGTGCTGTCGTCCTGAAAAGAATAATTACTCGTAAATGAAAAATTCTTTGAGCTGGCTTATGCCTTGAATGCAAATGTAACCTTCTATAAACAACGTTTCTCTCGCGGCGGGTTCAGTGAAAAGACCACTTGAGTTCTAAAAAGATGTTTGAGCTTGCTTAACGGTAATATTCACAGCGAAAAGAAATGACGAGTGAAAGGGAGAACAACAACCGAGAGCCTGCAGCGAAGAAACAATTCGTTAAGCCGTTGCTTCTTAGCCATAACAGCCTTCACGTTCCAAGCCATGTTCTTCTACCTCGTGGGTCCCTTTTCGCTCATCCTTACCCTGAATCGGTTCATCCCTTCGATACTCATGAGCAACTGAGTATAAGTGAGCTAACAGCGAAAACAATCGCTGAAGGAATCCATTTGAGAACGGATACAAAAACCTCTCAGAGGGCAGGAGAAATAAGCAAACAAGAAAGACAGGATGTACACAAACCTCATGGCGCTCGTGATGAAAAAAACACCGGTGGCTTTGCTGTCAAGAGTATTCCGGTTTTACCGTTTAAAGTTGCGGTTTTTTGTCTCATCTTTAACATAATTATCCCAGGAGTCGGTGAGTTGATTGAATACATGAGATTTTTTAGTTAATACTGACACAGTAGATTAACTCTTTGCTGTCAAGAGGGGCCGCGGCTAACAATAAATAGAAATAATCCCTAAATTTCATTTAGCAAAATTTTGGAAGGCGTACAACATCACAGGAAAGAAGTGTGAAATAGCTAGGTTTTACCCACAAACTCAAAATCAGTGCACAGCATACTTAGCGCATATACACGACTGGGTCAGGGTATGGAAATCAGAACAACTTCCAGCAAAAACAGAAAACACGTCTCTACGGTGATGTTGTATTTCCACAGAGACATTTATGATCGATCTATCAAGGTGTGGAGCTTAGCAATTTAAGTTATTGATTAAATATCTGGCCAGCATTGGGGAAAAACCAAAAAATTCTATGAAATGGGTGAAGCAGTCACGACCGATATTGGAATGATGAGGAAATGGATTTTTCTTTACATTCCAGTATTTATAGATGGTATACAGGTGTATCAAGTTCAATCATTGCTATTAACAACTTAGTCTTCTCACTTCGGTTAGTAATCCAAAATTGTATGTATGCCTCTTTTTCCACTATTACGGTCTCTCGTGAGGAACCCATTTTACCCAAAAAATTAGGTAAGGCGACTGTCTCCCAGGTCAAAACTGGACTTGTCCCTCAAATTTGGTTCCTGCGACCCAATCAGCAAAGATAAAAACCTATAAAAAGGTCCGGCTGCCGAGCAAGTCCCCTTGTGCTAGTGTACGCTAAGACGCTAGAGGGACTTGCGCCCAGACAAAGTCGTGAAATATTTTCCAGCCGACAAGTCCCCTTGGAAAAGTCTCGGGAAGTCGAACGATTTTGCGCGAACAATTTTCTCCACCATATGAGTGCACACTATACCATGCTATTGTTAGATTTTGAGCAGTCGTCCTTTTTGGTAAAATCCGGAAAGCAAGCGAAAATGTATAAATTAGGGTGGTATATTTATCTGCCGTGGTATAAATCATGCAAGTCAAAGATGAAAACGAGAAGGGCTTCTCTCATGTCTAGTCTTCGTGGCAGGCGCTTAGAGTGGGGCCGGGTAGAGCGAGGGTGAAATTATGAAGCGCCACACGAACTCCTCGCGATCTTCTTCACACGGTATAGAAAAATTAGCGGAAGAAAGCGACTGCTCATATTTATCCTGTTATCACTGTGAATCCAAGATACAATTGTTTTCACTGTTATTATGCTTGTTTTAGAGAGAAAACTAGTGTTCTCTATGTTATTTTCAACATTTCGCCCCAGAGGCCGCAATCCGTATGGTCAGCACCAAGAATCGGTGAAGACCAATAGGATTGCGGCCTCGTCTCCCTGTCAGTCAAAGACGTACATGTCTGTTTGACACGCACTTTTCACAGCCAAACGAAATCTATCAAACTCAGTATAAATTCTAATGTTACAACTGCCTCACTGCCAAGTAACGACCAGATCTGGCAACTTTCTTCAGAGGTTTTTCTGTTAATCCTTTAAGCCCCAATAGTGACAAGCATCTAATTTCTCCTTACAGAATTACTCATCGATCAAATATACACGGATCATGAGAATAAAAGAAATGATCAGCAAAGATAAAATGTCTTGATTTTTAATCAAATTCTCCTAACTAACAACATAAGAATTCTATGGAAAATACTGAGGAGAATATGGATGTTTATATTGGGGCTTAAAGGGATAAGACCAGTTTTCTACTTTTAAAACAAGGTCGGTATGAAAAATTTCATTTTAATCCATCGACACGCGTAGGCTTTCGCTGAGCTTCAGCTTCTGACTTTTTCGTTTCAATTACTTACTATGCAAAGCATTCGGCATCGTTGAGTCAAACAACTGTAAATTCGGCCAAACGTGGCTTGCTGTTCGCACATTCGCATTTCAGATTTATTTAGTAAACACAGAGATTATGGTTTTAAATAAGACTACCGATAAGATGAAAAGCATCTTATCGCCAATGAATTTACTTATAGAACTAAAATTTTTGTGGTTTTGCAACTGGTTTTCTTGTACTATTATAATAATGCAAATTTCAATAATCAATCGCTAAAACGCTAAAGCCACTAATCTTCTTTAAGAAATAGAAATTAATAATTAGACTCGTGGAGTTTCTCTCTATAGCTTCCTGTATAAATTTAAGTCGGTTTTTCAATATCAAGATAAGGAAAATAAAAGTGAAGAAAACTTTTTTCGTAGAAACACCAAGTCACTGCCGTAGTAGGTCAGTTTATACTTCGCCGAGGTCAAAATGATTCAAAGTGATCGGTGAACTGAAGTACTTATAAAATAAATAATTAGGAGTAAAGTATCTTTGCAATACTGTGTTGAGCCGTATTTAATAAGCTTTCGCTAACGAGAGCAAAAAGTTAATATATAGTACGGTTTTAAAAGAGAACTATTTGTGGAAACTGGTTTCCGGAAAAACTTGGAAAGATTTCAGTGAAATATGGTCGCGTAGTGTGACTTGCATCACAAAACAATGAGGTGTTGACGGATTTTTTGATGTAAATTGAGCCGAAAATGGAGGAGCTATTGTGATGTCAAAGACGCCTTCAGTTACCTTGGCTGTACGACATGTTTACATTGCTTTCTTCGTTTCTGCTGACATTCATTCACTTGTAATGAAGGATTAGAAACCAAGTCGAGGAGAAGCCATCTGAAAGTGCGCTTACAAAGCGACTGTTTCACGGCCGAAAACCGAAACGTTAGCGGCTTGAATTGCCGGAGAGGCAAAGCTCTCAAATGACCTCGGCTCTTGCGATGAAGAAGAATGGCAGCCTTTCAACGCAAATTTTAATCACGGACGGAGGAGCAGAACATCGGGAAAGAAATATCAAAGACAATCTGCCACATTTGGGACTAAATGTGCCAGTTTTCGTTGGAGAGAACAATTCACAGACAGGAGAACTTACTTCTGGCCTGTCTCCGATGAAAACGCTAGAGAATGGGAACTATCTTCAAAGAAGCTTCAGTCTCGAGACTGACCAGAGCAATTCGTCGAGAATAATCCCTCGTTCGGAGAGAATTTCTTGTTCATCGACAGCCACCCCGAACACACTATTTGCAGGATTTCAAATTCCGACCGAAACAGTTATCCCTGGGGAAACTATCGCTGGGATCAAAAAGAAAAAGAGAATTACGGCCCAAGAAGCCATTCCTGTACTTCCGCGGTCTGCAGCTATCGTGTGTCTTATTTTGAACATTTTATTTCCCGGCTTAGGTAGGTCTGTCTGTGTCCATCCGTTCTTTCTTTACCAATGTCAAACAAACTTTGACAACAGTTTCTCGTAATTAAACATTTATTTATGCTGCGAATTTTCCTGTGAGGCGAGAAGTTTGACTTGAATATTTTCTTACGAAAGTTTTTCGATGCTGCTGCGAGGGTCGGAAGCGTTAAATAGCTACAATAGGTTATACCAATTCTGCGTTGAGTTTATTGTATGCATAGAATTTATCAATCGTATATATATCTTCACAGCTTGTTACCTGCATTTGCGGGAAAGGGTTTAGTTGTTTGTTTACTGAAAAGCTCAGTACTGCATGAAAAATAAGATATTTTATGGCTTGATTTTATTTTTTCAAGAAACTGAAGATTAAAACATAAAATGGAAACGATACACTTTAAAGAATTCTCTTCATTTAATCCTAATGGGCAGAAGAATGACCCATAGTTAAACATTTTGAATATCACTGTTAGAAGTTTCGCAATTTTTTATTGTTGACAAGGCGATTGAAGTTAGACACCGAAAAGAAAATGAAGAAAACCAGTCTTCATTAATTTTGTTTTCTGTAGCTTGCGAGTTCCCATTTCCTCTATCTTGTATTGTTCTAGGGCGAAATTCATGTTAAAATCGTTAAATGTCTAATTGGTTACATGAATGAAATGCAAAAAAAGTCATATCTTTGTTCATAATGAACTAATATAGATAGTTTTCAAGGGGCAATTTATAATAAGTAAATTCCCCAAAGGCTCAATATCCGTTTGCAATAAAATTAAGTCAGGCCGAATTAGGACAATAGCAGTAGTTTCCTTTCGAACCAATTCGCCGTTCATTCAGTCAAGTTTATCATTACACCTCGCGCGGTCATTGAAAGATACTTTGTTCATAAAGTAGTTAATCTTCAGAAAAGAGGTTAGTTGCAATCTTCGAAACACTTTGTATTAAATGGAACTAAATGGAAAATCTTCACTTTATCCTGTAATCGTGCGAACTTTATACAATAAGCGATGGAAGGCCATTTTATCGATTCGAACCAAAAACTAAAAAAGCCTGACAGCGATCGACAGTGAATAATACGATATTGGAACAAATAGTACAATATTGTAAACGAAACAATATTTTCAACGTCTGTTTCAAATCAGAAACATCCTCTTTTCCTCCGGTATTGTTCAAACATTTAATGGCAGTTTTCTTTTAACAATTCAACAAGCTTTCAGATGTTTTCTGCGTAAATTAAATTTAAAATACACGAAGGTGTATATTCGTCAGTCAAAAGTTAGCGAAAGGCAAATTTATCACCGTGCTTGTTATTAAAAAAGATGTTTTTAAGTGTTTGAAGAGATTGCTGTCTTTAACAAGTTTTCCTCGCCTTTGTTGTGCTTCATATATAATTTATTAACACAAAAAATGATACTGTATGTCTTACGTTAATTACTCGCCCTATTAGCATATACATAATGTTCATTTCTTTAGCTTTCCAGATGTCCATTTTAGGGCGAGATTTATATACTGGTCAAATTGAAACTTCAACATCCCCCCCCCCCCCCAGGCATACCCGGGCATTTGACTGTGCATCGTGCCCGGGAAGGGGGGAATTTGAACGTTGCCTTAGAAGGGTGGGGAATTTTGAACCGAATTTTTCTCTTGTGCTAGTGTGATACGCCCGTGAGTTTTTTTTCGGTTTTTGCAGGGTTTGACAGATTTACAAGGTAGAATTTCTCCTTTGTTTGCGAATAACTCTTTCAAAAGGGTCTTTAAGAGAAGTTTGAAGGTGTCATAACGGCAGTTCTCTCTTCGAAAAGCGTGAACATTGTTTGATTTAAGATGAAATTTTTCTTTGAAGAGAGGTATTTCAGCACTAATTGGTGGGGCATTTGAACGGCTTTTTTGCCCCGAGGGGAGGGAATTTGAACAAGCCAATCTTCAAAAGTTCAAATGCACGGGGGGGGGGGGGAGGGCGGTGTTGAAGCTTCAATTTGACTGGTACATTACAGCAGCAACTGATTTCATTATGTGATAAGATGTATACCTACAAAAATAATCATATACATAAACTGCGGGTCAAATTAGCCTAGGGAATAAAACAACAACGGCATAAAAGTCATGCACAGGAAGATGATCGAGAAGCAGCCTTGTTCCTAGGGTTCTCTGAAACTACTGAACGAGGCTGGGTAAAGAGACTGGAGACTAGAAGCAGAGACGAAGGAGTAGCTTGTTTGTGTTTGTTTGTTTCCTTCTCCTCCTCCGCCTCACTTGTTTGTGTCTGTTTGCCTTTACAGGAACAGTCTTATCTGGCGTAATAGCGTTCTTCCTTACTCGTCGTGAGATGTCGCTCATGAACCGGACCACCATTTTGTGCGTAAATTGTTTTGTGGGTCTCATGCAGCTGGCAACTATCGTGTTTCTTCTGATTGGTTGGTTCTGGAGTATCGTGTGGGGCTGCGCGTTTGTAGGGCTTTCTGGTGAGTCGTCGATGCATAAAAAATAAAATTCTGGGATCATTCCACGTTTCTGGAAAAATTCTCCACCTACCCCTCCCCTAACCCAACATTTTCTAACCTATTGTCACTTAGAGCAAAATGTTGGGTTAGGGGAGGGGTAGGTGGGGGTTTCCCAGGACCGTGGAAAGGTGTTTTTAGCCCATGACGTCACTTTGTCATACGCTAAAAGCGTTGTCATACACTAATTTGTCTTTGAGTGATGCCGGCGAAACAGAAACACTCATCGCTTGAGTTCACAGCATTCGGTGGCGGCCTCGACGCCAGACGTAGCAGACTAGTGGCTTCTGGTTTTTTTATGTTCACAACCATAGTTTTTGCGCTGTTTAGAACACATTTTTCTAGGAAAAAACACCCGCGTTATTTCGATTGTGGCGTTTAGTCATGTGCAAGCAGATGAGTACAAAAATTAGCAAGTGATTTGCAGATTGCGATACCGGGGTGTATTGGTATGGTGCAGGCCTGAGTGGGCTGAGGTTCCATTCGCCGTTGGGGTGATAATTCCAATTTTTTTCACGCCTTTCACGTCTCGAATACATAAAAAATGAAACAGACAGACGTGTTGGAATTAAGTTGCCTTTGAAGAAAAGGGAACCGAAGAGTTTTATTTACTTCGTGCAATTTTAATGCCATGCTGTCATTAACTGTTACCTAGTCACGCTGCTCATCTGGTGTTATGACGGTAAACCGCAAATTGTCGGGGAGGGGGAGGCATTGGTGTAAAGCCCATAGGTTCTCTTGATAATTTTCGCCTTATTGTAGAACAAAACGCCATGGGCTCTGCGCGCACTGCGTGCCTGTGTTCCTTAGATGTTGTTTAACGCGTGGGTGCGTTCAAAAAAAAAAAAAAGGAAAGAAAAAGAAAGAAAGAAAGAAAAAAGAACGCCTGATCCCACGCAATGGGAGAAGACGAAGGAGGAGAAGAAAGAGGAGGAGGCGGAGGAGGACGATGAGGAAATACTGCTCGATCAAATAATGTTCGAGGGCTAAAACGTAAATTTTAAAACACGGTAAGTGATAGATCAATCCGGAGTGGCCTGAGAGCCTATAAATCGGTAAGCAAAGAGAGGTGGACAGTTTGTAGCAAAATACAAACCTACAATTACATACTGTCTATTGGTTATAACTCACTACCATTTTGAATGTTTTGCAGAAAACTATGGCAGACAAGTTGAAAATGTGGAGAGAAGTGAAGGTGTTGCGTGACGCACTCAAGGGTGGTTTTGCGTGACCTATGAAGGACCGACGCTCCTGACGTTAACCTTTGTGCATGAGCAAGAAATAGACCTATGTTAAAAAAAAAGTACACGCGTTGGAAACAGGTGGACTGTGATCTCGAGCAAGCATTACCAATAACGTGAAGCGTAGGAAGCATGAAGTCACAGGCGTGAAGTGTTTTTATCAACCACATTATTGCGGACAATATTACGATGCTAATTCAGACACTTCTTCGTGGACAGTTGTTCGTTGCGTCAACCAAGTGAGACTCCAATTTTGCTAAAAAAATTTTTTTTAAAAATGAAGAGAACGAATTCGTCCGTAATCATAAGCCTTACATTCAAGGCACAATTTATTGTTTTACAGTTCATGTGTGGTGAGTGAGTCAACTGAGCCAATCGTTGGTGGACAAGCTATGGTCTGGGTAACACTTTCGTAAGCCAGTGGCTGTTCCGCATAACAATCGCAGTGCAACATCAAAAGCTCAGGAAAAACAAGTTGCAAGGGTTATGTTCAGGTGTGATATCTTCTGAAGACCGGGCAAAACAAGAACAAGAATCGTCAAGAGTTGAGAAGTTTACCTCTAAGAGCACGTCAGAGTCAGTGAAAGTGCACGACAAGTAAAGGCCAAGGAGAGCGAGAGTTTCAATTACCATGGATGTTAAAGGCCAAAATATTATTGGTAACACATTTTAGTGTAACACTTCGCGCACCAATGGTGCGTTGCAAGTTGAGATTGTTTATTGCGCGTACAATCATCCAGCAAATATTTACGTTGCAAAAAGAACACATCGCTTCTACTTTTAGCAACGTGGAAATTTCTTGCACGTGGATTAAAAAAAACACACCGTGACTTGCAACGGAACATTATTGGGTTGGGAAGGGGGGTGGCACAGAAATGTTGACCTTATTGGCTTTAATGAAATTTTGAGCAGTTTAAAACTATTAGAGAGCGCGTGCGAGAGTGAGAATTAAAGGGGCTACGTCATGAGGATTTTGAAGTTTTCGGATCAGAACTGTCCCAACTTAAAACTATGCATATTCCTTTGTCATACACGAAATGCTTACAGAGCAGCAAAAGGAAATTATCGAGTACATTTTCCAAGTGATAATACACCATAATCAGTTTTTGCCCTGTTTTCCAAGACAGACGCCTGAGAACTTGATAAAAATTGGCCGACTTTTTTCAAGTTGCAATCCATTTCCATCCTGGCATTCCATTGCAAAAGGCACTTATTTATAATTCCAGTTCACTAGTAAAGTAGTTTTAGACAAAACTAGAGCATTGTCTTCGTGTTTGCATCGATGCAAACATGTTTTTTGGCTGTTTGAAGTCACACCTAAATCAGGTGACGTAGCCCCTTTAACCCCCAATAGTTACAAGCATCCAATTTCTCCTTACAACATCATTACTTGATCAAACATACAGGTCATGAGAATTAAGGAAGTGATCTCTTAAGATACGATGTCTTGATGTGTAAGGAAATTCTTCCAACTAGTTCCATAAATAAATATATAAAGAACAGTAAGGAGAACACACATTTTGATATTGGGGCTTAAAGGGTTTACTCCCGGTGACTCTCGTTGCCATTTGGACTAGGCTCAACAAACTTAACTAAAGTCGGAACAAAGGCCCGCATACAAACACAGCGAGAATCTCTTACGTTTCCCATATGACGAGTTTATAGATGTAACCAAGTAGAGTGAGATGTATTGGAAGACGACGATCGCAAATTTTAGCACACTCAAATTTATTTCATGTAGTATGCAAACAAATTATTGTTTACCCGTGAAAATCTTTTTATAAAGAAGAAAAGTAGTGTATTAAATATGCCTTGCCAGGCGAAATTAAACAAATTTTACATCCTAAACATATTAGTTACATAGGTGGTGACAGGGATACCCCTCTACGACTTTTCCATGACCATAAGGACCCTGAATTACCCGGCCAACAAGAGAGGTGACACGCAGAGGAAAACGCATTCGCTACATTTTTCCTTTGCATGTAGACCATGTTTCCATTGTTCTCCACAATCTGTTTGTGTGGAACATGTCAAAAGTGGATCAGTTATGTACCAAATGAAATAGCCTTTTGACTCATTAAGAACGCCTAATTTTTGAGCTAAGCATGAACATTCTTAATTTTTTTTTAATATTTAAGGACTGTAAGGTCTTTCTCTCGTGTTTCGCAGTAAATCACTCCGAAATGAAACAGCTTTGTTGCTAATATCGAGCTACACGCATCGTAAAATGAAGTTAAAATTTGCAATACGGTGTAATTTGTTTGTTACTCTCGAATCTTTTTTTGTTTTTTACAAAGAGCGTAAACTGTCACATTGTACATGTGCCTCTTTTTTTTTAGAACAAAAGGAAAAATAAAGGTCCTTAAGAAAATTTTAACCTTGGTACATTTTTATCAAGTTCTCAAAGCTTTCTCAACCTTTTCTCAACTTTCATACAAAAAAAAAAGTGTAGCATTCCCCACCTACCCCTCCCCTAACCCAACATTTTGCTCTAAATGAGGTTAGGGGAGGGGTAGGTGGGGGGTTTCCCAGGAACGTGGAATGATCGTAAGTGTACAACTATTCAGTCACTTCCAAAAAGCTTTGCCAAGTGACCAATGAAATATTGTCATAACTTAAACTATACAATATTTTCATATTAACAGCCAACATCTACTGCTAGAACTTGTAACCGGTTAATTTGCTCACAAAACATTCACCCACAAAGAAAGAACTTGTCCACAGGACAAGTCACCATAATATCGAAAGACATTGTCGATATCGTGTGGTGTTTTTGCCGGTGACTTATTAAGTAGACAAACAAATTATAAAGTCTTACACAATCACAGACAATTCGGGACTACTGCTCTTCTTTTTGTGTGATGCTGTTGACAACTTCACACCAACAAAGAAATGGTAGTATCTTGAACGCCTGTGTTTCGTAAGACCTTTTCAAGCGCCAAACAACAATTTTCCTAAATTTATAAAAATGAAGGCTCAGTGAAAGTGTCGACTTGTCCTTGAAATCCACATTCCTCTGTTTGAGTTCTACTTTAGCCTTCAGGCAGGTTATCGTAAAAGAAACATAGTTCAGCATATTTCTTGACCAAAGAGCTCCATTCGAAAAATGAGCTTATTACTTTTGCTGAAAACTGAAGCAGCTAAAACAACAGAAGACCTGACATTTGGTTAACATCCTTTTAGTCCAATAAAATAAACTACTCAAAAGAAATAGTTAAGTTTTAAAATGTCATGTCAAAAAATAAAAAAAGGAACTATTTCTTAAATGACAGCCAGCCTGTAAGCCAAAGAAGAGAGATCTACATTGGAACAATTTACGTTTTAAATTGAAATTAACACTCATCCCGTTTTTCCAGCCAGCTCTTCAAACATTCACCTTAATACAGCAGGTAGAAAACACAACTGATTTTAAAACGTTTCACTAGTTACGGCAGTTGTTTATTTAAAAAGAATTTCTTCCTTTTTCCTGGGCTGGTAGATGAGTGTGTGGGCAAGTAAAATTCACTGTGTGCCAGTTTGTAGTGAGCAAGTTCCCTTATGGGCGAACTAACCCTTATTAATAGAATTAAATAAAACGAGTGAATTCGATTTCTGTTTAGAGTACGCCCCAGAAATTTGAAAATTATGAAAATTTAACACACTTTTTTGACAAGACAAAATACATGATGTACACCCACCACCCTTACCCCACTCATAGCTGTCGCTGATTTCTACCTCCTAAACATTAATGATTATACCACCACCACATTCTTTAAAAAATAATGCTCTGTAAATGAGAAGAGAACAGTAAGGCAAACGCCGTTTTTGATTGTAAGCAAGACCCCATAAAGCTCCCAAAAGAATTCTGACTACAGTGGAACCCGGCATAACTTCTTAAACTACCATTTTCGTTATAACGATGTCCCCGTGGTATAACTAGACGAGCAATATTCTTCAGCCCGTCCAAAGGTACAAAGTTACCCCGGTATAACGAAGTGCAAATGGCCTGACAAAATGTGTTCGTTATAAGGGGGGTCCGATCGTTACATCAGGGTCCTTTTCCATATATTTCACTCTCACTGCGCTCAAAGGGGCATAGTCACGAGGATTTTGCAGATTTCTGGTCAAAACTGTGCTAAAATTACCGGTAGCTAACTTAATCCATGCCCAATTGTGTTTGAACATTTAGAGGAACATATTAACTTAATTTCATTAAGAGAAAACAAACCACGACCATTTAGTATCGATTTAATGTCAACATGCTGAAAGAATTTGAAAAGTTTAGCCTAATTTTTTCAAATTGCAATCCATTTCAATCCGTGCAATCCGTAATAACAGACGACAGAAAATAGTTTCAGTGAAGTAATATAGTCTTTGATAACAAGACTAGACCATTAGTTGTGGGCGTTCATTGATATGAGGACATATTTTTGACTTTTAAAGTGAACTAAAACAGCGTGACTATGCCCCTTTAACCCTTAAAGCCCCAATATCAACATGCATATTCTCCTCACTGTCCTCCACATATTTCTTATGGTACTAGTTGGGAGAATTTCCTTAAACATCAAGACATTTTGTCTTTGGGGATCATTTCCTTTATTCTCGTGACCTGTATGTCTGATCAACAGTGATATTGTAAGGAGAAATTAGATGCTTGTCACTATTGGGGCTTTAGGGGTTAAGAAATTGGTGAGGTTTAAAGGGGCATAGTCACGCTATTTTAGTTCACTTTAAAAATCAAAAATATGTCCTCACATCAATGAACGTCCACAAATAATGGTCTAGTTTTGTTATCAAAGACTATATTACTTCACTGACACTATTTTCTGTCGTCTGTTGCTACGGATGGCACGGATGGAAATGGATTGCAATTTGAAAAAATTAGGCTACACTTTTCAAATTCTTTCAGCATGTTGACATTAAATCGATATTAAATGGTCATGGTTTGTTTTCTCTTAATGAAATTAAATTAATATGTTCCTTTAAATGTTCAAACATTATAGTTCAAACATTATAGTTAGCTATCGATAATTTTAGCACAGTTTTGACCACAAATCTGCGAAATCCTCGTGACAATGCCCCTTTAAATAAAAATAAAAAGTGCTTATGAACAAATAAGAGGCATCCTTGGTTGCTGCCTCATATGATGTGGTGGTTAATGTGTTTCGATGGTGGCAAATTTCTCTAAAACAAACTTATCATGGCATCCCGGGACTTTCCAACTCCGACCCATTGCACTGCAAGAGAAAGCAAGAAAAAAGCTTAACACAAAACACACTGTTAATTGATTTGAATACTGAAAATCTTTCAATACTGAGTGGTTGGTAAAGAAAGGGGGGGATATGAAAAAGAACGGCAAGGAATTCCTTCCCTCTCTCTTTTCCTATGGCATGCACTTTCTAAGGAACATGTTGTCGGCGAATCTAATCTACTCATCGACTACTCTGTTTTTCATTGAAGTAACTCAGTTACTCCTTAACATGGTGTTCGATGTGTTGCTGAGAATTCGCCTTGCGTTGCCGTGAGTTCGCTATGCCTTTTCGTCAGTTCCCGTTGTCTTGCCGTGAATTCTCGTCGTTTTGCCGTGTGTTTTCTTTGTGCCGTGACACTTATGGACCACTATATACAACTATTTCAATTAACGTTGTCGGATTTTAAAGCCTCGAGCTTACGCGACAAGACCGAAAGTTAGTATGGGTAGCTGTACATCTCGTGTGATTCGGCAGTAATTTTAGGGCTGTCCCTCCCATAGAATGGGTAAAAGTACCATAAACACTTGCCTGTGTGATTTATTTTCTGTAGGGGTGAGCAACAGCCAAAGTTTGGTAAATTTATTAATAAATTACCCATGTCACCTTGCTTCCTCGTCGCAAAGGTTGTCCGACGACATTAATTGAAATAGCTGTATACCGGTAATACCGGGTATACCGGATACCGGGTATCACAGCCCAGTAGAATTTCATGATTCCCAGTTCCCACGAGTACATCTGAATTCACTGACAGGATAGAGCGGCTTTCAAATGAGTGACGTAAAAGTAAAGTAGTTACTCTAACCAATCACAACAGGAACAAAACACAAAATAAGCCAATCAGAAATCGAAGCAAATACAAGTAATTAGCGTTAAGCGCGGGAAAACGCGTGCAGGCAAATCACGATTGGTTTTGGTTTTCCGTCTGATTGGCTGAGAAAGTGGCGTGAGTTTTTTTTTAACCAATCAGAGAGTGTAGTAAAGCAAAACCAAAGCCTACACAACACTACTTTCGACACTCAATTGAAAACTGCTCTAGCGGTAGAAAATCCAATACCGAAACGCCTCAAAGTAATTGTGAGATTCCTTTCTGTACAAGAAACTGCTACATGTTTTTCAATCACGTTATATGACCGTCCGTTTTTCTCTTCAGTTTTAACAATATCATTTAAGAACAAAAGAGAACCTATACGGGTGGCTTAACCTGACATACGGCCAAAACAAACCATCTATATTAAAATGGTGCGAAGTTATTTTCTCGTGGCGGAATGAAAGTCGTGGTAGCGTAAACAAGACAATAATAATCGTACCTGGAATTTGTGTAATTTCTTCAATTTTTCTGATGTAAGCTTGAGCATTGGGTGGCAATTCACTGAACGTTCTGCAATGTTCAATGCTTGTCATCCAACCAGGCAAGGTGATGTACTCAACTTCCACTTCATCCAACACTTCCACGGAAGCTGGAACCACAAGAAAAACAGAAGAATAAAATAAAAGGTGAAGCATTTTGATGGAGGCGGAAGACGTTACATGGTGTACATTGTAAGCATACCATCAGCATCATTAAAATTAGAATCATCATCATCATCATCATACTTCATTTATACTCGAAACCTGGAGCTTGCTAGTCCCCTAGCTGAAGTAGCTAATGCATCCAGTTTTGGAAAAATAGATTAAATTGAAAACAAAAACATACAAAATTAGCTAAAGAAAATAAAAGAATCATTATAAAACTATTTACATGGCTTTGGAGTAAATTTAGAGAATTCTGTACAGTTCGCGCATCTGCGTGACTGAAATGAAGTTGCTTGTCATCTGCATAGGCTGATAGTTTAGCTTTCTTGATACTGTAAAACAGATCATTAATTTTATGAAAATATTGAAAAGCTGAGGACATAGCACAGAACCTTGTGGAACACCTGACGTCAACTTGCCGTTACTTGAGCGAATATTTTCAAGCCTCACACATTGTGTCCTATTCTTCAGATAGTTTGATAATTAATAGTTCTACGCTTACCGAACCAACACCATACACTGAAAGCTTTTCAAGTAGCAGATTGTGAGGAAGGCCTCAAAGGCCTTGCCGAGGTCGATCAATGTAGCCCCAATGATGTTATTTAAATTCAATTCAATTTGCCAATCCTCAGTCAGTCTTAGCAAGGTAGTGCCACAGCTGTGATTCTTGCGATAAGCAGTTAGAGTGGCTGCGAAAATGGCTTCAAAGTACGAAGTTAACTGGGGACACAGGCATTTCTCAAACACTTTGCTAATTGCTGGCAGAATGGTGACAGGTCGATAATTTCTTTTATCCATTGGGTCTCTGCATTTGAAGGACGGTAAAACTTCCCCATGTTTCCAGGTACATGTACTTGGTATCTCCCCTTATTGACACTGGGGGCTCGATGGTACAGTGGTTAGCACGTTGTACTCAGATCTAAGCGGTTTGCGGCCTGATCCCTGCCATCATGTTGTTTCCTTAGACAAGAAACTTCACTACACTACTAATACAGATAACTAAAATGAGCTAACAGTAAAGGGGCAGAAGTGTTAAAATTTGTATGAAGTACTGTATGGACAAGTAAACAGTGTTTTAAAAGATAGAGATGCTTACGCTTTTGATAAGAGGGGTTGCAATAATTGCAACCCCTCTTTCTTAGAGAATGTGTTTCCACTGAAATCTGTAAATCGTCTCTTAACTTAAGACAAAACACTGTTGTAAGAGCTGGTTCCTACCAGGAAACGAATCCAGAACTTTTCCTTTGTGTTTGTATGCAACACCAATCTTTACTTCTTCAAACGTGTCCAAAATGTCAAGCTTGGCTATCACAAGGCTGAAAATAATAATATCCAGGGTAATGACTGTTGTTTCCAGGACTGGGGCCTCTTTCTCGAAAGTCCCGATAACTTTTCGGGCCCGGAAAGCTATTTTATGAGCGCAGGATTCTCCTTAAAGATTCCATTTTTGTTGCTTTCTAAAGCTAAGCAGTAAAATTGTAAGTTGACGAAACCAGTCGAGCTGGTTTGCGAGGTAAAAGCTACACCACCATTCTATAGATTTTGATTTTAAAATAAAGTTCCGGGCCCGAAAAGATACCAGGTCTTTTGAGAAACGCACCCCTGGCCCTCTGTAATAAAAATCTTCCGTGGGACTTCAACTCCATCCACAATAGGAAGGTGTCTATAAGTTGCACTGACATTGATTTAACTTTTTAATCTCAAAAACAGCGTTTCACATATATTACATTACCTTGTAAAATTATTGATCATGTGAGAATACTTAATCATCACCACATCAAGCCAGCCACATCGTCGTTTTCTACCAGTAGTGACTCCAAACTCCTTGCCTATTTGTTGCATTTTGTCTCCAAGTTCCTACATTGAAAAAAGACCATCATCTAAATCATACAAGTTTTGTATCTCATATTGCAGATGTTGATCATCATTTTAAAAAAAAAGTTACATGAGCATTTACATAAATGAGATTTTCTCTATTTTTCAAGCTTGTATTTTAATTTCTGTTTGATTTGAAAGCTGCATTTATTAGAACTTTTTACCCTCATTTCTTTTTCACATCTGCAAGGTTAACAACTTTTACTGACAGGAAGATGCACAATGTACATACACAAGTGAACTAAAACTTCTATATGTAAACTGTGATGGCGCCCTTTGTGCAACTCCTTGACAAGCTTCTCAGCGAAAGAGAGTTTCATTGCCACAAGAAAAAGTGCAACAAAATTTTCGTGGAAATTTAATTGACTTGTGGAATTCACTCGGATTTCTGGAAGTTTCTATTCTTGATTTTTGATCTTACTGAGAAGTACAGTCACACTATGGCATGTCACCCAGTTAGAACTGCACTTGCAACTTTGACTGGTTCTATTGATTGGTTCTGTTAAACATCATCATTATCATCAAGCAGAGTTAAGACAAATTGATAATCACTTCTACCTAGAAACAGTTAGCTTACATTTTTTAGCTCTGTTGGGAATCCCCCAAGACCCACGCGTGTTGTGTAGGCCTTAGTGACACCATACACATTGCCGATTGCTGTGGGCGGAATGCCGAGCCCAGTACACACTGCTCCCACTGCACAGTTAGAGGACGTCACGTAAGGATATGTACCTGAAAGACAACATTAATGTAGTTGCGATTAAAGGGGCTCTAGAGTATGTTTCTATGACAATACTGTCTTTTTTCAAACTTTTTCATAAAAGAGAAGTATGGAAGTAAACTGGAACTTTAAAAGGAGTGGGGCAGGAGGGATAAGCGAATAACAACACCATCTGTGGGTGAGGTATAGGTAATAATAGATATTTTCTGGAACAACATGGTGTCTACAAGGATACACATGTATGTAATAAATAATAATCATTACTTGACTATCAAAACTGCTATATCTTGGCATTATACTTATTATCACAATCTTGGTGTTCAAACGTAGAGTTTAGAATCATGGTCTCGACGGTAATCAACTATTCCACTGAAACTAAATACTTTATGTATTTCCCCAAATACAAATGTGCAAGAACTAGATCCCTGGCATCTCAGGCTTGGACCTTTAACCCTCTTACTCCCATGGATACTATATGGCACAAGCTGCCATCACATGCTCAATAATTTATTGGGTCAACTTATATGAAAATAATTTATAAAATCTGGACGCCAAAAAGATTGTGAAGAGGACTCCAAATTAAGCTATGTTTTGGAAGGGTTAGTTTCTAAAGAAATTGTAGTGCTGTGTTGGTTAGGAAGTGAAACACAGCAATTTGGATCTTTCAACTACGTTGATAAGGTAAATTGGCCACCATAAGGAATTTGAAAGCTCATGTTTCAATGCTAGCTCTTTGTTATTTCTTATGTTGCCATGTTTCCACCAATAGCATAGCTCCACCACTTGACATACACGTATAAACCATACACAAACCACAATTCCTTAATTCATTCTGATGAAGGGCTAACACTCGAAACATTAGCTTCCAATTTCCTTATGGCAGCCAATTTACCTCGTCAACTCAGCTGATAAATCCATGTTTCTATAGTTAAGAGGTATACTCAATCAATACAAGGAATACATGTAACATACTGTAGTTTTCCGTTTTAGTTGGACACTTTCTAGTCTAATCTCTGACTTTCTAAATGTTTGTTGGTGTGATTTGTTTATTTTCCCTGACAACACCTTTCAACTGGTACATCAAACTTAATTTGGGGTTTACGGTTACCAATTTACAGAAATACAGCTTCTACCACGGGAGCGCAAGGTACAGTACCGGTCAAATGTAAGTTGATAGTCTTGTCTCGACAACATGCACCATCAAAAACTTAAAGTGGATAATTTACCCTATGAGGAAAGAAGCAGCGAATTCTAAACGCATGTGTATCATTTGTCATTATTTGATTGCATAAAACGGCAACGCTTGCACCTCATTTTTCGACACACAACAATAATGCTTGCAATCGAGTTCGGTCCATTTGTCCAATTTATTTCTTGACAGATCACTCAAGCGACAAGCTCATTAATTTCTCGACTCGAAACTAGATTCTCGATCCTCGAAATTCTCGAAACTCGACTCAAGACTCGATTCTCGAAATTTAAGAGAATTGAGAATTGAGTCTCAAGACGCCAGAATTGAGACGCGAGGGACTGTCAACTTACATTTGACCGGTACTCATGTATGTGTTTAAGAACACCTCACTATTCTAAAAATCTCCAATCTTACTTCTTTAATAATAATTGTATTAACATCAGACACTAACAGGCATTTATATGTAATAATGGAAGCACTACCTTAATTATCTTAATTTATTGAATGATTGATCGATCTTGCCAAATTTTCAAAATAATGTAATTCAACTCACCAAAGTCAATATCAAGCATAAGTGCATTAGCACCCTCCACAATTATTTTTGCTGTCTCATTCTGCAGAGCTTTGTTCATGTAACTCACTGTGTCGCAAACCAATGGACGAATCTTCTCTGCATAGTGCTAAAGACAAAACACAAGTCAGACATTTGTACAAACCAATGGATGAATCTTCTCTGCATAATGCTTAAGACAAGACACAAGACATTTGTACAGTTATCAAAGCTAAGGAAACATTAACTGACTAGTGGAAAACATTTGAAGGGCATGGTTCAACGCCCACCTACAGCTGTAAGTACTGAGATACAATACATGTAAGTTATATCCAGTCTGTATGCCAAACTACAGCTTATTTGGAGCAATTTTAACAGGTCAGGCAAAATGCCCTAACGGCATTAAACCCTTCTGTTATACACCATCTGAATTCTCAGGTTAAAAAAATTTAAATCACTTGAGACGCTATTACACCCACTGTTAAACTGACTGTCAGACATTTCCGTTCAGGATCACCAGCCCGGTGCTCACATACAAATCTCCAGGTTGGATGATACGTGTATGACGTGAACCTGCGATTTGATTCTCCAACTAAACAGAGTCTAGTTTGCTGCAGGACACCTCCAGCATTTTGCCAAGTTTTTTATCAATTCTAATCAGTGGTGCATGAGCATACATTGGAAGTGCAGTCCATCATACATGCAGGATTACTCCTAACTGAACAACTTGTCACTAGGCTTTCTTGGCAGTTCATTGGCTGGCTGGACACAACACTGACATGTACAGGTGTATTATCCTCTCGGGAGCATACAAGGGGTCATGTCTATAAGGAAAAAAGCTTGGCTGCCTTCAGAGCTAGACTGCGAGTAGTCTATAATTTTGGCGATGGTGATTGTGGGGCGGGCGAAATGCACACGCGCGCATGCGAAATTTCGAGGCAACGCGACGCGAAATTAGTGCCAAAATTAGCGCCGAAAATTAGGGGAGGAATCGTGCAGGTCTACCGAAAATTAGAGACTACAGACAAAGCCAGGGAGTTTGAATTAAGCGCGTACATTCCAAGCGCAAAACTCTGATTGGCCCTTTCTTGGATACCTGTCAACAATCTGGCAACAGTACACAAGCCGCGGTCAACACTCGTGATAACATCGACTCCAATCAGTTTACTAAGATGGCAGACAGATTACAGGCTTGACAAATAGCGAGGTGAATCAGGAGGAAAGTTCAAAATTATATTTGGTTCGGCTGAAGACTGTTTGTCCAAAGCTGTTAAACTCACAATCTACTCATTTGCTGTGAGTTGAGATCTCATTTCAATTTTAACATCGATACGTGACCGATCGACCGGAATAAAGTATTGTCTGCACGGAACAAACCGGCTCCCTGACTGGTTTGTTTTGTTCTGCGTTGAAATAAAACTTTCGGTAAAAGTTGAAGGAGGTTTTTCGCGTCTCTAGCCACGAATTTTTTTCAATGTGAGCTTAGAAAGTGGCCGAAAACAACCTCTGCCGGCAAAGCTCATTTACAATTATGCCCGATGCGAATTAAATGCAACGTACAGAAAAAGAGCCCACTGGAAGTATGTTTTTTTTTTTACAGAGACTTCCCGGCTCGCTGGAAGCTTCATTTTCGTTCCCATCGATCTCAAACTTTCGGTAAAAGTAGAAAAAATTTTGCCGCATCTTCGACGTTAATTCTTTTTTTCCTTAGGATTTTTGGAGGCGAAGAAAATGACCTCGGCGACTGCTAAACCCGTAAAAGGGTTTGATGGGCGACTGCTAAACCCGTAAAAGTGTTTGACGGGCTTTTGGTGTGACAGGGCCGCTTCTTGGGTCGAAAAATTTATTGACGACCGAAAAGACTCAATGTTCATTTCTTCTTCGAGAATGAGAGGCTGTAATTTTTCCTCTCGATCTGGTCAAATCAAAATAAACAACGCGCAGTGTTTCATTTGCGATATTAAACATCTTCCGCAGTTTATCGATGACAGGAGCAAGTGATAGGAGCAAAGAGAAGGAATCCCATTGGTTGCGCCTAATTGGCTTGAAAGACGATTATGAAATTTACACCGCAAAATCACTCGGCCATGAAAGGTCAAAATCCCTGGCTTTGTCTGTAGTCTCTAATTTTCGGCGCTCCCTTCGCGTCGCATTGCCTTGAAATTTCGCGCGCGCGCGCGTGCATGTGTGTATTCCGCCCGCCCCACAATCGCCATCACCAAAATTAGAGACTACTCGCAGTCTACTTCAGAGCTGATGTCAGGACCTTAATACTCCAATTAAGGACGGTGCATCCTAATGCAGAGGTATTTTTGTAAAGTTTATGACTATGGAGAAAAAGCACATCTTAGCAAGACCAACATCTTATTGGAATCTAAAACAAAAATGTGGGTTACAGCTACATTGTATGCATCAGTGTATGGCAATTTCTTTCCAAATTTAAGCTCAATTACAATGTATCTCTGAAAAATGCGTGGTTACCATGATGATTCTGATGCCCTTGCTAAGATCTGCTTTTTTCACACATTCATAAACCTCGCAAAAATTCGCAAATTCCTTAAGAAACTTGAATATCTCAGACCAGAACCGAGATGCCGTAGAATGTACACACAGCTACAAAAGGAGACACCATCCTTAAATAAGCACACAAGCTAACCAAGGGCTTGTTTCACTTATTATGTACTGGTAATAAGTGGAAATCAGTTTTACAGCTTCTCATTGTGGGTGTCTGTACATATTAGTAAGTCCTCATGACTACTCCAAGCATAACTGTAACTAAAACTTGCACTGAATAAGCTCTTCACCAAAAAGAAATGATCACAGATTAACTTTTGAACAACTACAACTAAATGCCATACTATTCACTTTCTGACTTGATTGCCTGTTTTCAA
The DNA here is from genome assembly GCA_964017195.1 of Siderastrea radians. Classification (NCBI taxonomy): domain Eukaryota; kingdom Metazoa; phylum Cnidaria; class Anthozoa; order Scleractinia; family Rhizangiidae; genus Siderastrea; species Siderastrea radians. Next base: position 46,933,399 of record OZ024892.1, on the reverse strand, counting down.
AGCTTGATTTACAGGACATATTCGTGGGCATTTACAGTGTACATACCTTGTATTTTACAAGCTCGTCTTCAATATTTGTGTCCAGATCTGGATACCTGTTGGTGTTCAAAGGTTTTTCTTTGGTCAGAAAGGTTTACAAAAATTAAGGCTAATATTCCGGTAGAATGCAGGGGAAACCCTGTTATGCTCTGTCTTCTCCAAGCAACATACAGTGAAAACTTAAAAGAGGCTGCCTTTAAGACAATACTGTGCTCTTTGACTTTGATATCCTAGATGAACTCCAAACATCAAACATGAACTCATGTCTGACAACTTCATTTCACATTGCCGTCAATTGAAGGGCCCGGTGGAAAATGGGCGTAAGTGACGATTTGAGGTTAAAATCGAAATTGCTCCTATTTAGCTGAACATTGGCACACAGGCTGGTTTTCATGTGAGGAACACTGTTGCACACTTATTTCTTGACCTGAGATCTAAAATTTGAAGAATTAGCATATTACTTTTGCTTAAAACTGACACAAAGAAAACAACAGGACTGCAGATTCTAGGTTGAATTCCTTTGTTTTAGATCAGGCAGAGAACAAAAGAAATCTTTCACGCATCACTTGAGCGAGTTCAGTTCAACAACACTTTTCACGCAAAAGTAATACGCTAATTCTTCAAATTTTAGATCTCAGGTCAAGAAATAAGTGCACAACAGCGTTCCTCACATGAAAACCAGCCTGTGTGCCAATGTTCAGCTAAATAGGAGCAAATTCGATTTTAACCTCAAATCGTCACTTTATAATACGCCCTTTTTCCACCGAGCCGTTCAATTACAAAACCCCTATAAAAAGAATGTGATCTTTTGAACTTGTTCAACTTTAATTCTTTATTTTCTAGGACAATCTCCTTAAATAAATTAAGAGAGAACATGGTTGAAACTATTTGCATTTGTTTTGATTCCAGCCAATTTTTTAATGCCAAACTTTGCCTCCAATAACTGCTAATCACAGTATAAAGTCAAAACTAAAGTCCTTGTAATTCTCAATATTTTCGTTTAACATTTTACAGCATTTTAATTTATTTTTAATTAGTAATAATGTGACACTCACAGTCTCTGGAAGTGAGATACCAGTGCTCGGAATCTACAATATTGACAAAAAAATACATACATTAATTTTTAAGCTACAATGTATGCTATTTACACTTATTTTCCCAGGTACTAATAAGTGATTTTTGCAACTGAAAAAAAAGTACAAATATTGAAAACATGAAACCCTTTTACACATAAAATGGATACAGCATGTGGTATCCACATAACGTCAGGGCTTGAAATAATTTCGCGGCTGGCACCGGTCAAGTTGTCCGGTTAAACCTATTTTTGCTTGGACACAACCCATGTTTGGCCGGACAAATATCCATTACATCATATCTCTATAAAATCCCCCTCCCCCACCTCCCGCATGATGTTTACATATCAAACAAGTACATTTTCTATGCCGTAATTGTACATGCAGCCTTGAACTCAATGCAGGAAAAGTGGAACACACAGTACAGCTGCACATTCAGCAAAATCAATATTACATTTGTGCATACAACTATCACTTCAGTTCTTTGTCTTCTATATGTGATTGGTTAAATTTTAATACCTACTAAAGTTATGAAGTTGATGAAATTGAAGCTTGCGATCTAGTTGATTCTCATAATAATACAAGCTAACTGATGTGAATATACAACAAGAAACACAGGTAGAATTCACATCCACTGATTTGATACAATGTAAGCTTAGAATGAGTAAGCATAAATCTTAAAATGTTTCAGTAAGTACTATATCTTATTAAAAGGGGCCAGAGCAACTCTCTTTTTTCATTTAGAATACTTGAATGGCAACCTAATTTTGCTTTTAATTTTAACTTGCTCCCTTGTTATTGTTATTTTTACACTTTTTGAAACAGTGCTGCTGAAAATCCTTTTGTACCCAGGAGTGGAAGTGTTATTGTCAAACCCAGAATATCGCCCTTGATACTCGACTCACAAACGACTTGAAAAACCTTCAAAATGCTCAACTTTTGCAATTCCTGTTTCAGGCCTTGTAAGCATTTTACGAATGTCCTACTGAACGTATATGTACGTAAAAAAAACGCAGAGAAGATAAGACTTTAACACCTTACAAAAGCACCAACGAAGAACGTCGAGGAGAAGACTAATAGCACTTTACGAACCTGCCAACGTATGGCGAAACGTCAAGAAGATAACACTAACAACTTGAATGATCAAAAGTACGGGGAAATGTCAAAAAGATCAGTCTAACAGCTACTTACAAACAACTAACATCCGGACAAACGTCGAGAGAGTAAAACTAATATTCTATGAACGTTCTAACGCACGGGGAAATGCCGAGAAGATAAGACAAATACCTGATGAATGTACTAACGTGCAGAAAAACACCGAAAAGACTAATACCTCAGGAACGTACTAAGATACAGAGAAACGTTATAAAGATATGACTAACACCTTACAAACGTAGAAACGTACGGCGAAGCATCGATAAGACTATCACCTTACAAATGTAGAAACGTCAAGACACTAATATCGGACGAACATATGGACATAATAAGAGAAGTTACTAGACTTACATGGTACGTAGCACGACTTACATATAAATCTTTTCACAGTTTAATCTGATATAAATCTTTTCACAATCCCAATCTGTTGGATATTTCTAATCCATCTTAGTATACATGTAGATGTAGCTCTAACCGGTGACAAACAGTGTTACAAGCAGTAGATTTTACCGGTTACCGCCTGATAAGGAGAACGCTGAGCGAGTCGCTTCTCCGGAAGACCCACTAATTTGCGGTGACAGCTAGATGAATGACAAACCGAAACTTTGCAAGAAAATTTACAACCACTAAATATCATGAATCATTTATTAAAAGTTCTTGGTGTGTTAGTAACTCATTCTGTCTTTTCCCCTTTTGATTGACAAATGGCAATAATGTTGAACCTCTAAAAAATTGAAACCTGAAGCTCTGCATTAAATTTTTCTTTACAAACGTAAATGACCGACAAATTGTCCGGCCATCCAAGGATTTGACCAGACAAAACCTATTTTTGACCGGACACTGTCCGTTGACCGGCTGTTATTTCAAGCCCTGAAAGTTCATTTATTTTGGACAAATGACCAAATGCATTGACAAAGAAAATGAGTCAAAAATTAATTATTATCATTGTGTCCATGAATATCCCAAAAGGAGGCAGTAGTGATACCTTTACAGTGGAACCCGATGTAAGAAAGTGCCAAGGGACTGGCATAGTGTGTTCGTTATTAATAATGGGGTTTGTTATATCAGGATTCTTTTCCATACATTTTACTATTATATGGCTGAAGAATATAGATTGTTATACCGGGGTCCTCGTCATATAGGGTTCGTTATATATCTATGTATGCAAAAAGACTTAATATCTGAACATAGCATTTTTCATGTGAAGCTACTATAACCAACATTGACAGCATACTTGTAAAGTGTTTGGTTGGTTGTTTTGTTCTACTGCTGACGCTTTGGTAACTGAAAGCCTTATTATTGATCACAAATGAAATTCTAATTTTCTAAGCGGTGGATGTAATTTGGCAACAATTTCACAATATCATTGTGCTCTGAATTACTGTCCTAATGTACTTCGGTAGGTAGCAGCAGTTTACTGTAAATATTTAATGAAACAATTCACAACATTTTCCAAGCGAGGGGATGGAACTGAGAAATTATGAAGGTTAAGGGAGATGGAAAGTTCGGTACCACCTGTCCCCCACCCCCTCCCCCCTCCCAAAAACACACATTACAGCACACAGCACGCATACTGTCTATGTTAAAAGAGCCCACTTTTGAATCTACTGTGAGTGACAAAAGTGTTGAGACTCTTTCACTTCTCAGGGTGTGTTTCTATATCTTACAAAATGCTAAACTGCACTCTCTGCACAAGACATCCCACCTACCCCCAAACAATGCTGTTTGTTTTGCTCCACAAAATTAATGTTGTGCTTTGCAGCAGTACAACACTGAGTAGGGGAGGGGGGATCTAAGAATTTTTTCAACACTCTTGAAGATGTAGCAAGGAAAATAGATGCCCAAGTGCTCATTGTATTACATGTAAGTGTCTCAACTATTTTTGTCACTTATTGCACCATTAGGTTTAATTTCTGCAATCTCAATTTATCTCCCATAGTTACACTATCTTCTAACCTCTTCTCAAAAACCTGAAAGTCTCCAACCAAGTCGCATATTCTGAGACCGATCCTTTGGGCCTGGATTGTGTAGGCAATGAAACAAACATACATGTACAATGTACTTAGCTAATTGTTCTTGGGAAATTAAATAATATAATTATGACAAGCTGAACATTTAAAATTCAAATAGAGAATCAGTAAATAATAATTAAAAGTGAGTTTTACTCTGAAGAAAACAGTACACAAACAAAACTTTTGAAAAAAAAAGCAGAATTTTACAATCAAAACATGCAAAGCCATGTAAGAGACCAGCACAACTCCGAAGCTTTTTTTAAAAATTGCACAGACTGCGCAAACTGAATGCATGTAAAAGCTTTGTTTGAAAATTGGATACCTTTGAGGCATATGTGGGTCCTATGCCCTTCTTTGTCGTCCCCAGCCTGGAAAAAAGGATTTAAAAAATCCATTTTCAGCTGTCTGAAGATGAAGATACAATGTACCATATACAAATGTCACCAAAATTCACTTTGTTTACCCTGATTTGCTTTGAGAGGTTGCCATGTTTCCCCCTGGTGTTTTAGTTGCCCTGTGTCCAAGCTTTCATGTGTTTCTTGTTGTTATTTTTACCAATATAATTTATTTGGCACCCTTTTCTATACTTTATTTTAGCTCAGGCATCATTTTTACTCTGTAGCACATTATGGTGAGTGACCCTTTAGTATACTAAGATAGCAATTTTCCCTACCCTTTAGTATACTGCAAGCCTATGAGGCCTTCCTGTATAGCCCCCTCAAGGAGTACCCCCCCCCCCAGCTTTCAACATTTTTCTCTTGGTGCCTTTCTCTTCAAACATTAATCTGTAAAGTTTATTTTGCACCAAATAAAATTTTAAAAACACACATGTAATACTACAAGAAAACATATCTTTTCACTTACCCTCCTTTTCCACCCTCTCTCAATTTATCAGATTCTTGGTGTAAGTCAAACACTGCAAAAAAATTCATGCATGTGTTAAAACCTGACACAACGTTTTTAAAAGAAAAGTTAACACAAGTTTACCCAAACACAGGTCAAATCAGTGATGGAAAGTTAGGACATACCTATATGAGCTCTGTCTGAGACTAGAAGTCTTCCTTGCCAATCCCTTACCCCTATAAACAATATTTTCCATTCAGTATGAATTTTTCAGCTGTTAATAAAAAGTATGTACATGTAACAAAGGACTACCTTTCGCTTCAAGTGCTTCTAGCTCTTCAAAGAACTGAGGTACATGAATAACCACACCATTACCTACAAAAAAATGGCAAACAATAAATTAAAATACTCAATCATATTAATGAAGGCTTTACACAAGTTTAAGGTAAGGAAAGATGGAATATTCAACAGGTCATGGGCATGGTGCAAATTAAGAAAAAACCTGAGACCCGAACCTAACCCTAACAGGAATCGAACCCTTCATCATGATCTGGTTAGACACTCTAACCACTGAGCTACTGGGAGACTCATGGAAAGTATATGTTATGTTATATTTACTGAGTTTGTGGTGGCATGCCTCCTGCATGCTGCTAGGATCAGCAATGTTTAAGTGCCCTATAGGTGTTTTTGTACAAAAACTATGCACTAGAAGTATATGTACTACACGTACATACAGCTTCTGACCTCAGACATGCAAGGGCAACAATAAAATGTTTGAGAAGGCAGAAGGGAAATGGATTTCTTTTCAAGATAATAGCAAAAGATAACCAGGATTTGCAATGAGGGGAGGTCTAGTGTTGAGTGAAATTTGCATAGGAATTTTGTGATAGCTTGGCTTGCAGGATCAAATGTTTACAATTTAGGTGGTTCCAGTTATTTAATGTATTAAGTGATTGGTTCCAAAGGGTTGAGTTATTGAGAAAAAAAAACAGAAGTGAGTTTCATGTGCACAACTGTAACAGTATATTAACACCTTTACTTTAATAAATAAAGTACGCCAACTGATTATAATAACCTGACAACCTCAATGCCTGATGAAGACTAACAATTAGCAGTCAAACCTTAAGGACAAGCAAAAATCTTTTACAACACAGATTTTTTTCACACTTTTGCTACAGTTAGACAATGACTTACCTATCTCAAAAATGCAAACAAATTGGGTGTCACCAGCTTCGTTTTCGAAATAAGGCCTGTACCCCAATTTTGGCAAATTGGTCCTCGTAACTCGAAATGGCCTCAGAGGTTGACCGTTGTTAATTGAAAAATAATTTAAAATGATTTGCTACAGACACACTTTCTTTCTTATTTAAGTGGGTCTGTAAAGTAAATAATTTGAGCTGGTGCTATCCTTTCAGTTATTAAACTAAACCTTTAAGAGGGCTTTTGGCTGTATCATGCAACTAAAATAATAGTGGAGTTCAATGATGTGTGGGCAGAAAAGTTGAAAAAAATCAAACTTCCACCACACAGATGTTCTTCAATTTTTCAAAAAACATACTAGATAATCGGCAAAGAAAGTGATCAATGAAAAGAAAATCTGGGATGACCGACATTTAAGAGAGTTCAACCTGTGCATAGAGATTAAAATGCCCACCAGTACTACATGTACATATATTTCTACATTTCTTCAACAACGCACGCGCTCAATGCCTGACATGGCATGACATTGCCACATGAATTGCATGCGCAGTGCGGATGTGCAGAAACAATTACTAGTGTGAATGTCCTTAGTGCTTGACTGCTTCGTGAGGGATAAAATTAATAGCACAATGAACAACAACCGCATTTTTCGGCATTGCATGGGTTGTTTAGAGGTACATGCAAGAGTTACAACTTATTGTCCAAAGTTAGATTAGACTAGGTTCTTGTGAAAATGTATTTGTGGGAACATCTTTTTTTGCAACACTTTTTTTGGAGATCATTAATAAATACTTTTTTGCCATTATTAGGACCCACAAAAATTTCCTATCATACATCAGGGGTTTCAATAAAATTTAAAGTAGGCAGCCGGTTTGAGTAGAGTAACCGACTATATCAACAAGGGCTTTGAAAGAAACTTCCTGTAATTACGTCAATTTAGAGAAAAGTAGCCGATTTCTCTGACCGAAATAGCCGACGCTTTTCGTCGGCCGTCGGTGCTTATCGAAAGCACTGATACATGCAGTAATCTTAGTCTTAACTTTAGTCTTTGTCTTGCAATACTTACCAATGACACTAACAGCCTTTGGTTGTATTAATCCACTGAAACCACAACACAAAAAAATGAGATCATTAAATGCGATAATATTACTGTGGAAATGAGTTATTTCGCTCAAAGACATCTTTTTTAATCTCACTTGCTTGCCATGTGCTAGGGATTGAAGCAACGAGAAGTATGCATGCCCATATATGGTAATGACAGTGAAAGTTCAGAAATAGCCTAATACATAACACAATGGCATGTCACGCTAAGCGTACTGTGACACATTGTAATGAATAAATTTGAATTTTCCTTTATCTTCCAAGTAACTAACTGAATGGAATTTATTAGCATTATTATTCTTTTTGCAATTCTAAAATGACATTCATGTACAATTTTAACCCCATAACTTTAACTGTCAGGGAAACCAAACTGTTTATAACAAAAATATTCAAGCGATCAAGTTTCCTATGTATTTACCATTCTTTCTCCTTTTAAATATTATTAAGTGACACAAATAAATTAAGTTTGGCAAAAAGTACAGGCCAACCCTCCTTAAATATCAACATCAAAGGGATAAAACTGAGTAAATATTACAAATGAGTTTTGATCTCTTAGGAAACCAGTGAGCTGTCTGCAAAAATTATACGATTAACTGTATGTCCATATTATGGAAATGTCTGTAGTTGCCCAAGGTTTGAATACTTAATGAACTGCCCATAAAATGAGGAGATGTGCATATTATGTTGCTCTCTATAAGGAGAGAGTAGAACATAAAATGTAAATAGCCAGGAATGTTAACTACCATGGGCGTTAACAAGTTGGCCATCGGCCATTAATTCTCCATATTGAGTAGAAGGACTAAGAAAAATTATCCAACATAATTCAAATAAACTTAATTTCGCAAGGACATCAGGTGCCTGTACAAATAAACGAAATAATATTGTTGTAAAAATTAATATTATTTCTCACCTTGGAACCATATGAAAATGATACTCTGTTGAGCCAACAACAACTGTGTGACCTGCATTGTTTCCACCCTAAAGTCACAGACAAACAACATGAATTGGAGCAACTTTAGAAATATTGGCCACTTATTTACATATCTTTCAAAGCTTTAAAGAATGCGCCCTATGAAAACAAAAGGAACAATTGTTATTCAGTGACATGTTTAGCCTGCAAGCCTCCAATAGATTTCTATGTTTCCAAGATGCCCGAAAATAATCTTTGACTAATATTAAGCTTAATAATAATTAGCATAAATTAAATATATAGAAATTTCCATTTTTCCTTGTCACGCCCGAGCAGCTACCTTACATGTAGATCAACCGATTCTGACTGAAAGTGTGGCAGCTAATAGCTATAGAGCAATTGTCAAAACAGAACAAACCAATGAGCCTAAAATCAAACTACGGACGTCACGTCACGTTGCGTTATGTGCTAATGAGATGAAAAGATAGCAGAAGTGTTTTGATAACTTTGTTTGTAGCTAGTACTGTTGGCGAAAACTAATTCGATATTTAAAGCCTTGGCATATAAGGCCAAAGATCCTTCGGCAAATATAGAGCATGATCTAAAGACACCACTGTTTCATAGGAACTGTGATTAGCAAGTTGTTTTTCGACGTACTGACCTGACACCGGCAAACCAGATCGGCGTTCGACGACAAAATGTCCACCAACTTTCCTTTTCCTTCGTCACCCCATTGTGCACCTAAAACAACTGTGACTTTCGCTCCTGCTTTTTGGTGCCGTGTTCCTAGTCCATTTTGTAAAGCAGCCATGTCAATGGAGGACGAAATACTGCAATAGAAACTTTTTTCTTTCAGTTGCCGACAGACGAATAGTATCTGTTTCCGCGCCAATTCGTACGACCCACCGCATGCTGGCTTGGTAACCAGTTTGACAAAGATTCGCTGGGAAGGGGTGGGGAGGGTGGGGAAATTCTCTGCTCGGCAAACCTCCCCGCTCGGGATCTCAATTGCATTCCTTTCAGCAAAGATTTTTTTTTTCATTAAATTAGCAAAGAGTTTACTGCGACATCACGGTTTTTACCCTTGGCAAAACACGTGGACAAATGCCAAAGACTATTTTAAAAATTCAGATAGGCAATAGGTTCACCGTCTACCATGTTATTGATAGGAAGAAGGAAACAAACAAGAAACAAGTCTAACGCAAAAAAAATCCACGCAGCCACCTACCCACCCCAAAAAATTTCGTTCCCAGCGAAGTCCCCAGATCGCTAATTTCAAACGCAAAAGGGGCTTTCGCACCCCCCCCCCCGGTCATTCGAATCCCATCCCCCGGGCATAGCCAGGTGATGCCAAGGGACATTTACCACATGATGGACAGTATCGTCCTGTTTGCAGTGTTGGCTTATTTTGACATGAAATCCACAGTAATACATGAAGAAAAAGCAAAAGAGAGTGGACTGCGATTTATATCCTCTTTCAGGGCTGAAGGCCCCTCTTTTGAGTTTCAAAATGCCGAGTTTTTAGGCTTTCTTCATCAACTGGCTTGTGCAAGTAGAAGGAGTTAGAAACAGTCGATAGGACAGCGACAATAACGTAGAGCAAAGTTTCTTATGTCAGAAAACTACTCGCCGTAACCACTTGTCCCCACTACTAAGAAAACGTTAATCTTCTAGAGAATAATGATGCCCTCTGTACCCACCGGCTGATTAGAATGAACGCAAAGAAGCTGAGATCGAAATTGATGACGACTATATCGTTCAATAGATGTGCTGTATTTTGACGAGCCCGCAGGGCGAGTCAAAATAAAAACAACAAGTAAAAATATACGGCGATACTTCACACCGAAATATCTAATAAGAGATTTATTATCCAACTTAACCTTTTTCAACCTTTTTCAGTAATTTGAAAGAAAACTACAAGATTTTAGTGTAATGAGCGGATGAGCGCGCGCACGGTACCGCACAATAAGAAGTAAATACAATAACCAACTGTACAATATCGTGGAATGTTTGTACTCGTTTCGTGCGCTTTTTGTACAATAACTAACACAGTTGGATAATAAGAGGTATATATCGTGGACGGCCCAGCTGGCAAAGGATTTTTGAGATAAGTAAATAACATTTTCGGGCCTTTTTCCTTCTGATCCGACATAAAACTTTGGACAAAAATATTTCGGACGATTCCCTTGACCAATGAAATTCCCTCAAAAAAGAGAGATCCAAACGAGAGATTAATTGTTCGTTCTTTTGTCTACCAGTGCAATTAAAAAGCAGTTTTTTTTAGTGATCACAGACAGTAAACAAGCATAGCCAAACATCAAAAACTGACCTAACTATTTTACTCTTTTGTCACAGTGATTCAAGGAAAGATTTCAGTCAAAATAATAAAAGCGGTCGTGAATAGTTCAGTTTTCGATCACAAATAAGTTAGCAGAGAAGCGGTCGTGAATAGTTCAGTTTTCGATCACAAATAAGTTGGCAGAGAAGATGTAGATATAAATTGTAATTTCACTATAGCTAGTTTGATCAGGAGGTGATGTTCAATGTTTGCTTACCGTCTCAGTAAGGCCCCGTTTACATGAGTTATTTCACCCCGGGATGACTTTCATCTCGGTGTCTGGTCATTTACTTGTGAATGTTTACATGATTTGGAGCAAAATGAGTTCGCCCCAGGATGATTTCATCCCGGTCTTCAGCACCGATGAGATGAAAGTCATTCCGGGTTGAAACTCATCCCGGGTTGAAATAACTCATGTAAACAGGGCCTTAGCCTGAGAAAACGGACGACGTTTTCGCGCTCGCCACCCATCAGATGCAGTGCGTCCTCTTTCTCGGTACCCCACTGGTTTAGTTTGCACTCCCAATGCAAAAGCCTCTGCTGAGACAAGTTCAGACGTTTTAATGCTGTAATGCTCACGTTTTTCCCTTTCATGACTTGTACGCTAGAATTTTAATTTTACGTATTGAATAATATTTAATGGTATGTTCATTTGTTTCAGGCGTTCAGTCTTGTCAGGAATTTAAACGTCCGAGATTTTCAAAGTTAAGGTACAATGATCATGTATTTTACACTTTGCAAAACGACGTTGATCAATCCAAAAATATGAATTGCATTTCACATTTCCCCGCGGCATTCATCCTACATTCTCATAATAAAGGGCTCCTGATGAAACCAGGTCTCTTGACGTAATTCTTAGGATCCTGGCCTTTAGTAACGCTATTGAGCTCGCACTTCTTTGTGGGTAATACTGAAGTGTACTGAAAGTTGAACGAGAGACATTGGGAATCATCTTGGCACTTCTTAAAACACTGCATGACGTCGCTGACCTCGTGTTGAGACCGAGGGTGACTGGATAGGGCGGGATCTACGTCATTACGTGTCGCTTGGAAAATCCCTGTTAAGAGAGAGGAAGTTCTGATTACTGTATTGCTGACAGCGTGCATACCATACAGCGCATACTATACTGTCGTAATGAATAAAGTTTATTCGCGGCCATTTCACTTGTTACACAAAACGTTGGATTTATCAACTGAGTTGATAAGGTAAATTGGCCACCGTAAAGAAATTGAAAGCTGACGTTTCGGACGTTAACCCTCCGTCATTCGCTCTGACTAAGGGCTAACGCTCGAAACGTCAGCTTTCAATTTCTGTACGGTGGCCAATTTACCTTATCAGCTCAGTATATAAATCAAGAGTTTTGTGTTTAACTTCCCCACTGATGCAGGACCACAGTTTCTTTAGAAACTAACCCCTCGTTCATTTCCCCTGTCAGTCTGAGAATTTGTGTATGGTATGGTGTCGCCACTGCAACGGCGTTTACATCAGGGAGACTGGAAGGCGGCTGCGGGAACGTTTCAGTGAGCACCTGCGTAGTATTCGTAACCGATCTCCTGAACTTGCTGTGGCTGAACACTTCAACTCGGCAACTCTGTAGACCTCATGGTCTGTCGCTTGAAAACTCTACTTTTCCGAGACTGTGTTCCACGCACGTATTTACGCCCCCCTCACGCGCGCATTCCACCTGCGTGCTGTTACAGTTAGGTTTTTTGTATTGCGTAGCTCGTCAATCCCATCACACCGAAAAAGGTCTAGGCCCGTTTGTGTTAACTAATGTATTGACAATTAAAGAGTTTTTTTGAACCTTTTTTCTGTTATGAACCAAAGTGTCACGCATCATATTAGCTTGCTCTCGGTTTCGACCTACAGGGAAAGATTAAGGGGAGGGGCAGGCTGTGAATTATCCTGTGTGGCAGGTGCGCACGCTAACTGTGAAAGGACTCGATCAACTCATGCACCAGAAGACTTTGGACTTGTCTTGGTTTTGTCTATAGATTTGTCAACGTCGTTCCCAATAGGAACTGAAGGCTTGGGAACGAGGTTGTAGTTTTGCAGAAGGCCATATCCTTACTGAGTTTGGATTACAAAAAGGGGAAAAGAACAGCATGGTAACTGTTTACAGCATATCATGTTTACAACCCCCATTTTAAAACTGTTGTGGTTTTGCACGCCAGGCTTGTTTAACAAGGCTTATTAAGACAAAAAATATATACGGAACGACTGATCCTAACGGGAGCTCAAGAGTCTTGGCCTTGTGCCTGAAGAAGGTTTGCTTTGCAAACCGAAATATCGGGCAATTTTTTGTTTCATACATTTTTTTGCTTTACGTATTTCGTCTTCTGTGTCTTCGTTTCTTTAACTGCCGTTAGGATCAGTCGTTCCGTATATTTTCTTACTTCAAATGTTTTACTGATCCAGGTCTACTTAAGATCCGGCAACTCTCAACGCCTTGTCGCTGTGGTCCTTCCAGTTTATAAACTTATTAAGACAAACCTTTTGATTTTTCACGCCTGAGTGACACCTCGGACAGTCTGCGCCTGCAAAACAACTTCGAATGACCTCTATTAGCGGTTGATATCCAAAAAGCTTCATCACTAATACCCTTGACTTTTCCTCTTAGACTCTCCTCTCGATTCGACAAGCCCGCAACAGCCTGTGCCTAACGACTATCATCGAATTTAGCATCTTTCGCCCACGAACGCGTTTCCATTTTGTCGTTGTCTGAAAGACTGAAGCATTTCCACCGAGAATCAGTTCCAGTCCAGTGCGGCTTACACTACCCATGATCCATGGCGTGCTTCGGTAATTGATGCACCTCACGGCCAAGACTAGGCTCAGTCTCCAGCCGTGAGTGTCTCGATGCGCCCGCGATTCTCGCCACCTTCACGGCTGGGCGCACGGGTTTGGTGGCATGTCCGTGACGTCATTGCAAATTCAAAGTAAGACGCTGTTGTTCTTTGAAATAATCAAGACCAAACTCATGAAGAGCGTATGGCAAGCATTCTGATAATTAGGGTCAACCCTCGCAGCGTCCACCAACTTGAACAATTATCGAAAATAGCGCGAAATCCCGCTAAATTATGCCCGCATTCTGCCCCGCAAATTTCAGGGGGCTTGTCTCTGATTGGTCAGTCTAAACAATAACCAAACCCGTGCGCCAAGCCGTGAAGGTGGCGAGAATCGCGGACGCATCGAGACACTCACGGATGGAGACTGAGCCTAGGCCAAGACTTGAGTTTTAAGTGGATTGATGGAGTAGTTTGAAGAAATATTTGCCAGATTTGTTGATTCAAGTTTAGTTAGTCGTCCATCGTTCATGTGGTAAAACGACATTCTTCCGTTACACGCAAAATTTGCTTGAAGATCTTCGTTGCTTTCAGCTGAAACATGCATGATTGATTAGCGACATGATCAGTAAATATATCATGCGTTATTTTTGAAGTTTCTATGAACAGACAGGTGACAGTAAAGTCTTCAGACTCGCTAAGTAACTGAAGGTTTTATCCCTCTCTTAGTGCTTTACAGTTGCGCTAGTTCTTAGCTCCTAAGTTCATGCTATCAAAAGATCCTATTTTATTTTATATTTAAAAAAAAAAAAACAATAATTTCCACATGAAAGTACGGAGGGATTTTTTCCATAGTCTCAAAAGGAAGAACTGAAAACCGAAATTCTGGTCAAAAGCTAGACGCCTCCAGAGTTAGAAACAACATGTCCTAGGATCCGAAAATCTTCTTGCCTGGTTATGTTTGTGCCAGCTTTGTCCAACAATGATAGTCATACTTCCCTCTTCGGCCCTAGGCGCCAGTATCGCCCTCCGCCCCTCCCCTCCCTCCCCCTGCCCAAAACAAACAGGGAGTGCACGGTGTTGTGGGAACAATGGAAATCGACTGCAGTACATCCATTCCACAACTCCACGCGCACCGCCATGTAACAAGGAAGGAAGTCTGAAAAAGAGGCACCCTACTCTCTAAACTGAAGATCAGGACTGTGGAAGCACTCTACACAGGTTCTTAGTTTCACTGTATACAGCATAATTTTTCAGGAGAATCCTAAGAAGGAAGGAATGAAAACTGAAAATACAAGGTGGACACAAAAAAGGGAAAGGAACACGAAGAAACTCGTTCCAAATTTGTCAAAACATTTGCTATGAACTTGTTTTGTTATTAAAATGAAATTTACTAAGAAGCGAGTTTTTTAAACATTTCACTATAAAAACCGCTGTGATAGAATGTTGCTTAAAATCATTTTGAGAAATTTTGAAAATTAATTTAAACAACTGACGACGCTTCGACGTTCTCGGATGTCAAAATAGGAAACAAACAAACAAACAAAAAAGATACTTAAAAAGAACAGTACCATATATAAATATGTTACAAGTTAAACAAAGAGTTTAGCTCTGATGGAGTCACTCTTCGTATTTAAATTAGGCTTGGGGTCTTTGATGAACAACATCCAAGCAGTCAAATTTCCCGTGACACTTTCTTAAAATGCGAAATTGGCTCTCATTCAAATTATTTTTGTCACCCAAAAATGTTTGCTGATTGCCAATTGAGTATCCAATTGACCTCATAAACTGATTCCACCACTTTTTTGTTCAAAATGTTTCAGTAAACAAGTCAGAAAAGAAAGCCGATGATGGCAGCACAATCAGAATAGTTCTTCCATTCAAAGATCAGATAGCCGCCAGTGCACTCCGTACTGACGTAGGCAAATGCGTGAACTCAGTAATAAGATTGGCCCCACTTTGATTGCAACCTATTTTTGTGAGCAACTGAAAAATTGGAGCAAGACCTAAAGCCGAAAGAAATCAAGCCGCGTATTGTAAATCAGCATTGCGTTGTTTATTTATTCTCATGTGATCTGTGTGATGTAAGTTTTGTTGGCTAGACAGCCCATCATCTACACCAGAGCATATCTGAGTAAAAAAAATTCGGTAATCAGCAAACATTTTTTGGAAGTTCACGGTGACAAAGAGCCAATTTCGCTTTTTAAAAAAGTGCCACGGGAAATTTAATTGCCTCGTTTATGAGATGTTGTTCATCAAAGACCTCAAGCCTAATTTAAATACGCAGAGTGACTCCATCAGGGCTAAACTCTTTGTTTAACTTGTAACATATTTATATAATGTTACTGTTCTTTTTAATTATCTATTGTTTTATCTTGTATTTATAGAACCTTAACATGTTATCTTTTTCCTATTTCTGAAACTTTCACCTCTCATCTTAAGAAATTAAAATTTTTTCACTGTTTTCCGGGATCTTTTCCGAGGTTAAGAATATTTAAAATCGACGTTTCGATCAGTTTCACTGATCTTCTTCAGGCTGTTGTTAAAAATGACAATATGGCGGATTGTCTGAGCGGTTCAGGAGAACTGCTAACCGACACTCTTTTCGAGTTGCTTTCAAGCCTGGAAGAAAGATCAAAGAGATTAAACGTACATGTCAAGAGCCGCTTGGTGAAAGGCAGAAATGTGTTGTGTATAAGATTCCGTGTACCTGCCAGAATTCAGTGTATGTAGGAGAGACATGGCGCCTGTTCCAAACACGAAAGAAAGAACACATGGACAAAGTCAGATTAACAAATGAAGACCTTCAAAAAGGAAACACTCTATCGGCCGAAAGACGAATGGGCAAAGAAGATGGAGGCCTAGCACGACACACTATTGAGTGCCAAAGAAGTATTGACTGGACAAACGCAAAAATCGTAGCGACAGAGAGAGGGTTGAGACAAAGGAAGGTTCTCGAAGGAATTGAATCACTGCGACAGAAGCACCGCGGAATGAAAGTGCTTAACAGTTTTGACCATGTTGAAACGTGGAAATCAATCCTGAACTCCTTCTTCGATCGTGAGGGAGACTGTAATAGTCAGTGAAGTATCACAAATGTAAAATTACTTGACAGGCCTCGTTACATTCCCGCCCTTTTTTCACATACGTCGTATAATAGTCACGATTTATAGGTGCGGTTACCAAGCTGAACATGAGAAACAATCCGCCATATTGTCATTTTTAACAACAGCCTGAAGAAGATCAGTGAAACTGATCGAAACGTCGATTTTAAATATTCTTAACCTCGGAAAAGATCCCGGAAAACAGTGAAAAAATTTTAATTTGTTATCTTTTTGATTTGAAAATGACCTCCGAGAACGTCGAAACGTCGTCAGTTTTTTAACTTTTTTAAAATTTCTTAAAACGATTTTAAGCAATATTTTTATCACAGTTTTTTATAGTGAAAAATGAAATTTCCTTTTAAAAAAATGACTATCGATCTAGTTAAATGAACTTTTATTACAGTCTTTCTATGTACAAATCTAATGCAAATAATACTGACTGTAATATGATGGATTTGCTTTTGAAACATATAAGGCAGAACGACAAAAACCCCTAGTTTTCAAACCTTTAAACTTTCTTTGTTTGTTTTTATTATTATAAGGAAAGAAAAACGGTCTATGGTAAATTAAACTGATGCCAAATTCAGGTGAAGAATATTTCCAAATGTTTTGAAAAGTTCTCATTAGTGTAGTACACTATATGCTTGTCACTTACCAAGAAATAAGCAAATAACGACCATCAGTAAAAGCAATGTGAAAATACTCATTCCTTCTTAAACAAGAAATGAGCCACGAATCTAAATCTCAAAAGCCAACGGAGATGGGTTAATAGAAATACACTCACAGCTTCAAGAGAAGTAAACTGAATACTGATTGTGATAGGACTTAAGTTTAACCAGGCCGTTAATTAACACTATTGAACTCTGAAACCGGAGTACTAAACAATAGTCATAAATGGCCGGTTGCGGCTGCAATTTTTTTGTTTGTCTTGTCTTAACTTAAATAGGCCTAATTAATTTATTAAAAATAGCAAAACCCGTGTTAGTGACTACATTTATAGAAATTATATCCATCTGCTATATTATTGTCAGTTTTTAACATATGGGGATCTTCTTTAGAAAAGCTCAGTAGAGCTTGCTAAGATCTCCAGTCATTATATATTAATATTTTTAGCAGATATATGACATTTCTGTAAATTAGAAATATAATGGACGAATAAAGTATACACTGGTATTCTTCAAAAAAAAAAAAATAGTAATTCTGTTTATTCAAAATTATTGTTAACGCCCTTTTGAAACAAAAAGAAAAAGAAAAGCTCGGACGTCTCAATAGCCAAATATGCAAATGCTACGTAAAACTCGGGGGTACCCAAGGAATATCTAAATCTTAGTACTTTTTCAAAACGGCTTTTAAAAATAATTTATCTCAAGAAAAAAGTGAACGTATATATACTTATAAGAAGCAATTTTTAAAACATTTCACTATTTTATCATTTTTTGTCAGTTCACGGTGACAAAAATCCTTTGAAATCAATGAGAGCCAATTTCGCATTTTAAGAAGTGCCACGGGGAATTTGATTGCCTCGTTTATGAGATGTTATTCATCAGAGAAAGACCTCAAGCCTAATTTAAATACGCAGCTAGAGTGACTCCTTCGGGGCTAAACTCTTTGTTTAACTTGTAACATATTTGTATATGTTACTGTTCTTTTAATTATCTATTGTTTTATCTTGTATTTATAGAACCTTAACATGTTATCTTTTTGACTTGATAATGACCTCCGAGAACGTCGAAACGTCGTCAGTTTTATAACTTTTTTAAAATTTCTTAAAATGATTTTAAGCAATATTTTATCGCAGTTTTTTATGGTGAAATGTATATATACTTAATACGGTAAGCCAATGTCTGAACTTGATATTGCATAGGATCATATAGGAGGATGACGCCGGAAAGGAGAAAAAAAATGTTGTGAGCGAAATAAATCAGAGAGGGCTAGCGCACGTGTCCCTACTTTATTTGCAAAATCCACAGATGTCAATCAGTTCACGTCAATTGTGTTGTAAAATCTGACAGAAATTCTTCGATTGAAGCTCCGATGCAGAACGACAACGCTTTTAAATGTCCACAAGCATTGGAAAGCGGGGCGGGGGGGGGGGAGGGATAGGGAGTCCTCAAATTTTTGCCTTGGAGCCCGGAGCCTGCGAAGCCTTTCTCTACTCAGGGTTCAGATAAAAATGCTACTTTGCACTAAATAGAGCGTTGTAGTTAAGAGATGGAGCTTAGTGTCAAGATTGTTCCATCTTGGAGCACTGGAGTCCTGCGTTTAGTTTTCGCCTCGGAACCCTGAAGCCCAGAATCTTTGCAAATTTTAGAAAAAAAAGGATTAGAAACAGCGTCAATGACCACAAAACTTGCTATGTAAAAGGAAATTTTGCCAGCCGACGGATGGGCCAAAGTCTGTTCGATATTTGGCCTCGGATATCACCCGTAACTCACATTTTGTCTCAAGCTTCTCTCTCCCGTCAGGTCTATCTAATTCATAATTTGCTTTATATTGAAAGAAAATGAAAGCTTGTATTTATTGATGTATTTAACGGGACCCCATGAAGCGTGCAAGGCTTGTATTTCAGTTAGTTGTACAGATAACAAAATGAGTGAACCGCCGTGTTTGGGTAAGTTACGTTCTCTCCTTGCCTAGCAATTTTTTCAGCTTTTTCCAACATACCTTGATTACAGTCTAACCTGATCAAACCTCTCGACTTCAAGTAGTGTCATGGCACAAAATGCCAAGCCTGGTCAATAGTTATGCACCAAAAACGTCTTGTAGAAATTTACTCATTAAAAGCTATATCGTAATCGTGTCTCCTTCCTTTTCAAATTCCAATATTGTTGGAAATTTTTATCAAATGTATGATGAGACGTGCTCTCAACAATATCCGTCGTTAGACATAGGTAAGGCAGGAGGGAGTTTCAACAAAGTTCGTTTGTCAATTATCGTAAAATAAAAACTTGACCCTCCCCCACCCTCGTAAACATGAAACAGTTGACCGCCCCTGCAACTGTTCCAACCTCACTCCCAGGGTTTCTTTTCTTCCCTCACTCTGAGGAAGGGAAGAATAAAGAGAGACCCTGGAAACTAGGTTGCAACTGTTCAATATTTTTGTCGTCAAACATTTTTGGACCAAGGCATTTTTCGCTTTTATTAAGAATATAGGTTCCATCATTTTAAGATGGAAAGGGTCGATGTCAGCGGCAATGAGTCGGCAAACAATCCCAATTCTAGAAGCGCGCTGTGCGTTATTATTAGCTTTCTCCGAAAAATATTAAGTGGGCGTTTAGAAAAATAAGCGTCACTTTGGATTTTAAAATTTTGAATTTTAAAATGCACACCTTTTGATAAATGTTCCGCCAGCTTTTGCAGAGGCATATCGGACAACCTGCGCCTGCAGAACAGCCTGGCGACATCTTCATCAGCGGTAGTTATCCAGAATGCGTCGTGGCTTATATCGGGGGCCCTTCCCCATGGAGTCTCTTCCTGATTGGAACTTGCAACGGCCTGAGCCCACTGGCTATCGTCAAAATCTTGTGAAGACCACGCAATGTTTTGAACCCACTCTTTTTTTGGGAGACCCCAGCATTTCCATCGGGTGTCGGTAACAAGGCCATTGCTCGCACTACCGATCATCCATGGTTTGCTTTGGAAATTACGACATCTCACGGCCAAGACTTGTGTTCCCGGAATGACAGTGTAGTTTGACGAAATATTTGCGCGATTGTTCCAACAGATAAACTTGTGTGTTTGTCGATCCCAAATTGACAACTCCCCGTGACATGCTAAATACACCTGAAGTTGTTTGGTGATTTTAGCTGAAATATAATAAAACATACGCCAACGTTTCAGGCTTTAAAACAAAACCAATAAATTTTGAAGCTACAAAATGTTTTCTCTTTTAAATAACCAACATAATACAGTTCTTCCAAGGTGATTTCTTGGTCACACATTTTTGTCAGCTCGGTGCTTGCTATCTGAAGACGAACGGAAACAATAAAAAGGAAAAACAACTAGTTCAAAAAGACAGAGACAAAGGAAAAGAAAAGAAAACACAAAAAATCGGCTCAACTGAAACAGGAAGAAATAAGAAAGAATTTTTGGCAATAAATGCTTCTGACCCTATTATATTTTGCATTTGCATCAAAACGGTAAGCAATTAGATCTCGGGCTTTGAAAATTATTTTTCTTTTAACTCTCTCTCTCTCTTTCTCTCTCCCTCTGTCTGTCTGTCTTTCTCTCTCCCTCTGTCTGTCTGTCTGTCTGTCTCTCTCTCTCTCTCTCTCTCTCTCTCTCTCTCTCTCTCTCTCTCTCTCTCTCTCTCTCTCTCTCTCTCTCTCTCTCTTTCTCTTTCTCTTTCTCTCTCTTTAAGAAAGCTCATTCACTTCAGAAGAGGTGAATGTTTGCGAGGATGAGGGTATTTTATAGACAGTTTATTTACCTGAACAAAATATCAGTTGAAACAAATCAATGCCCAATTTTAGACGGTATTTCAAATCGGTTCCGTTCTGTTCTAGTAGAATACCGGGTTACTTACCAGTTCCAAACCGAGTGAAGGTCAGTAAAAGCAAGGTAAAAATACTCATCCTTTTTCTAGGATAGAAACTCCATTCGAAAATATTTATTTCTCTCATGAAAACCTGCAAGGAACCACGATTATTTCAATCACTACAAAACACCTCTTATTGGTCTGTTTATAGTCTATTACCTGAAAAACTGTTAAGACTTTATTTACACAACTGAAGTCGAAAACAAATAAACTGAAGTCGCAATGGCCTGCGCCCGCCTGCAATGTTTCCGTCTTTCTTTGAATTGGTCTCAACTCGGTCGCCTGCTATCTAAGACGAAGAAACAATAAAAAGGAAGAACAACCAGTTCAAAAAGGCGGAGACAAAGGAAAGGGAAAGATAACACAAAAATCAACTCAACTGAAATAAAAAGAGGAACTTTTGTCAATAAATGCCATTGAACCTATTTTGCATTTTGCAGAAAAAAAAACGGCCAGGAAATAGATGTCGTGCTTTAAAAATTATTTTTCTTTTTATCTCTCTCTCTCCAGTTCTGTCACTCTCTTCTTAAGCTAGAGCATTGACTTCAGAAGAGGTAAATGTTCGCGGGGATAGGAGTAATTTTTCCTAGTCAGTTTCTTTTCTGGACAAAATATCAGTTGAAACAAATCAATGCCCAATTTTAGACCGTATTTCAAATCGGTTCCGTTCTGTTTTAGTAGAATACCGGGTCACTTACCAGTTCCAAACCGAGTGAAGGTCAGTAAAAGCAAGGTAAAAATACTCATCCTTTTTAAACGTTAACTCCATTAAAAAATAGCTATTTCAAAACCTGCCCGGAACCACGACCGATAAACAACACTGATTATCAATTATATTATTTCAAACACTACAAAACACCTCTAATTGTCTGTTTAGTCTATCACTAGAAACAATAGTACGGACTTCACTCATTAACACAATTGAAGTAAACTCATGGCAAATGGCCGGCATCCGGTTGCAATGTTTTCGTCTTTCTTTTAATTTGGTCTATTTTACCCTATTAAGCCTTCTGTTACAGCGGTCTTGGATTTACACACTCTATTGAAGTTGTTAAGTTTTTCTTAAAGAAACACAATGAATGCAATACCTGACTGCTGAACCCATCACACTCCTCCAGCTGAATAGTGGAGGGGCCCGGGGGGGACCCGGGAGAAGAAGGGGGTGGAGGTGTACGGAAGCCTGGAAAAGAGGGACGGGAAGCGGGAGAAATAGAGGGAAATTACTTCAGATTGCGCAATATTTCGCAATTAAAACAATTTAAAAAAAGAGGTGGGAGCCAACAAAAATAGGGCGCGAACCGGGATACAAGGGTACAAGGGCCGGAAAGTTTAACCCCCCTGCCTCATGCTAAATAGTTATCCTTTGTTTACCAAATTCGGCAAAGTAGTTTAAACTGCTTAATGAAGTTTAATCTTATCCCACTATTCAGTATATTTTTATCTCATTTGTTCACTTACAATTGAACGCTTATGTCATCAAGATAATTAATTAAGGTTCAGTCGAATTTAGCTCGAGACTTCTTACCTAGGCAAGGAAAATGGAGCAATTGAAGACCAAAACATGTTATGTAAAAATTATCATTTCTTTTTTGAAGGAGAACATCGACGGAGCTTTGTTAGTTGGTAGCACTTATTATTGTTTGTCCTCTTAGCTATTTCGCCCCTTGTATTGGAATCCACAGAGGTATTGGAATCCGGATTCCTACCCTCTGCATTCCAGATTCCAGTCATCTGGATTCCGATTTCCTCCATACTTGTTTCCACTTATGTTTGCCGTGCTGTGACTTCTTACTTAAATGGTTTTCTATCACAATTCAATAAAAGAAAACATTCAATAAAAGAAAACATTTACATTTAATATTGCCATTGTAAAAATTTTCAATAGGTCTAAAGATTGGAGCGGAAAAGTTATACGATAACCAGGCGGTTGAAAGCGATTTCATTAAAGGAACATCCTATATAAGCAGCAAGTTTCATAATTAGAACTGTGTGTGGACGGCAACCTTTGAGCTACTAATTGGTGTCCTTTAGTATGTTCATTTAAAATATGACAAAAAAGCGTTTAAAATCTTTTGAAAGCCTCTGAAACTCGGAATTTATTTTTCATCAACAACGCCCCTAAATGTACTGAAACACCGGTTTGCTTGTTATCGGCAGCGTAAAAAGACGGCAAATATGTGTTTTTTAATCGTTAATATTATAGTTATTGAGCTGTCAATTGTTTTTCATAACTCATCGTTATTAAAAAACGCACTGAGAAAAACACTTTTTTATCCTGTTAATTGATGCAGATGGTTTGTTCCCTCCTTTGATCAGGAGCCACTGCAAAGCTATTGCCATTAATGTAAGTTTATGTAAAGGAGTACAAGCACGAACAAAAGAAGGATGACAAAGTCTCGAATAACTTTTTTATCCTTTTGGTCCAGTTCAGTACTATTAGTTCTAGCCGAAATGTGCGGTGAGGGCTGTATAGGGCCTGTAGCAGGGTTATAAATTATGAAGTGAAATGTTTTTTCTTCTCGAATCAAGGGGTGCTTGCTATCCTTTTTTGGTGGCTGACTAATGCAGACAAATGCCACGTTTCCCGAAAATATTGCTTTAAAGCTATTGCACGTTTTTTAGTTGTCAAATGTTTAGTTCAGTGAAACAGTTTTTGCTTGAAAAGAAAGAGACCTCAAAAACCTGATCGACTTGCGGTGAAAAAATGAAATGTTGGTCGTCGTGCCTAATGTCATATTTGTGGTTATTATTCCTTAGTTTAGCATTTACTGAGGGGGCTAAAATATTAGCGAGAAAAGCTGCATCAGTACATACAGAAGGTAAGCCGGAAACTGAACTTTGGCTTAAGCGAAAGCTTTCTCTGCAAAAATTTTAACAGCCAATTATTGTTTTAAAAAAAGTCACTGGTGAAGTCATTTACAATGTACCTTCTGTGGAATTACTAAAGGTAAAATAGAAAATTGAATGGAATCCAAAGATCAGTTGAACTTTTCATCTTCCTAGTAGCATAAGACAATGAAAATTTGCTACGCACACATTTTCCGCCACTGAATTATTTTAAAACGTAGTGGAAGTCTAAGAAGTGGAAGTCTAAGTCTAAGAAAAGGCAAACGTTTGACATGCCATTTGGTAAATCAGCTAAATAAAAAGAATCCAGTTTACCAAAAGCACGACTTGGCGCCTTTAAAGGCGAATTAGCAGTAAGCTGCAAACATCTAACCTGGGGCCTTTTTGAGGAGGAACTCAAAACGACAATTCGAGTGATGTCTCCTTAAGCTCAGACGATATTCAAACGGCACAAAAACGTTTCTAAATTTTTACAAAAAAGCTGCAATCAATTATCTACAATACACGCAGTATTGCTCGACCGAAATGTCAAAACTGTTTTTAATTAACACTGTCGCCTTTTTTTAATAGCAGACCGCTTTAAAACTTTGTTCCCTTTCTTCTTCCTTAAAAAGAATACGCTAGTTAACCTTTTCTTTCCTTTTTATAAAGAAAAAAATTATCTGCCAAATTCTCTGCTCTATTTTAAATTATGTTGTATCCAACGTGAAAGGCAAGAAATTAAATGTGTAGACAAAAGTCTGGCAATTTATAATTCGTATTTTTTTTTTATGGGCAGCAAAATTCCGAGTACGAGAGAAGTTCTCGCCTCTCTGCACTGCATTGTATTCATTCGTCACTAGAATTTTACCAGCATGTTTTTTAATTAAGGTGTACATGGAATGCAACCTTTCGAGCTACTATCCAGCTGATCTTCAAAATGAATCATATGAATCAAGTATAATAAACGTAAAAAAAATAGAACCCCCGAAACTGGGAGTTAAACTTTCATAGTAACCTCGGAACCTCTTGTAAATGCCATTACCAATGCAACAAATTATGTACCAGGGTAAAACCTAGTTTCTTTTAGGCTTGAACATGTTTAATTAAGCTACGGTGTATATTTTTTTCTCAACAAAGACCGAGTGTTAATGTTGTTGTTATAGTTAATATTACAGATTATTAGCTGTCATTTATGTTTCACAACTCATCATTATTCGACAACGTAGAAAGGCCACTTTGGATTAAGTGAAAGTTTTCCGCAGAAATTTGTTACAGCCTATTGCTGTTTGTGAAATCATTGTCATGCATCTTCCGTAATAATAAATTGGCTGAAGTTGGCTGAAGTCTTTAAATGCCTGGTTGCATAAGACCATGAAGTTTGAGCTGTGTTTTTACATAGACGGCGAGTAGTCTCTAAAATTGGCGATGGCGATTGTGGGGCGGGCGAAATACACACGCGCACGCACGTAATTTCGAGTCTATTTTTTACACAAATTAAAAGACTAGTGCTTGATTAAATGCATCACATTTTGCAAAAGCGCGACTTATGGCTTTTATGGTCTTTCCACTCCATTTCACTCGTTTGTTGTCAATTTTATTATTATTATTATTATTATTATTATTAATTTTTTATTTATTTATTTATTTATTTTTAGCAAACGGTTTTAAGATCAATTCACAAGTGGATTCCGGATTCCAAACTTTATTGGATTCCGGATTCCATGTCAATGTGGATTCTGGATTCCATCCCACTGGATTCCGGATCCTCTTACATGGGGCGAGCTATTGCTTGAACTACTGGGGGCAACTATTTAGCTAGACGTCGTAGACCCGGCGTTTCTTATTTGAATCCAGCGTTTTGTTCAGATTCCAGCGTTTAAATACACCTTAACAGTCAGTGTTTTGGTAGAAGATACGCGCGGCAAATTTACGGGTTTCGTAGTAAAAATGCGAGTAATGAGTAAAATGTCCACACATATCAGATCGGCCAAAACAACGAATAAGAGGTTTATTATTCCACCGCATTTTGTTTTTGCTTCGTCCTCCTTTAGCAAAAAACCGGTCAAACTGGGACTGGCATATTTTGCGCGTTCTCTTGCCGTTATACGGTAAAATGAGACAACAGTGGAATAATAAAAAGGGGTATTTTTCATCATTTTTGGCAGGTTTAGTTTTTTTGGTCTTAAATGCATTAGGTTTACCAAAATTATAGCACAATATTGCGCAACACTACCGATTTCGTCTGCCGTCCATAAAATTCAAAACGAGGCGGGAAAATTGGGTGTTTTGTAGCCTATGCTAACCCCCTTTAGTTGGAATGACCGAAATAAGATGAGCTGAATGAGTACTCTCGCCGGTCATGCATGACCTCGCTTTAATTTGCTATAACTTACGTTCGACGAGAATCAGTAAGCAGAATAAAGAAACAGTTTCAATTACACGCCGGACCTCGAATAGAGAAACTTATGGTGTCATCTAAGTATTAAAAATCTAGTTTTCAAAATGATCTCATTTTTTTTTCTCCAGTCTTGTTTAACCACCCAATCTCAAGCAAGAAAAACTTCATGATCGGAGTAATCACTAATTTTGGGTGTTTAAGATTTGGAGTCAAAACAGGAGCCGGCTGATTTCAGCTTGTCACTCTAGCTAGCAAGCTTTTTGAGTCTCTGGGTTATAGTTAAAAGTGCGACTTATCTTAACTGTTGAATTTGTGAATGGAACATTATAGTGTGAAAATTCAAACAAACGTCATACTTTCCTGTGGTGCTGTTTATGTTTTGCAAAAGTTAATTTATCTTTTTTTCAATATTGAAAAGAAAGCCATTATCGACGACAGCTGTCTTGCTGGCAACTTAAAACTTTTAAGAAACCACAACCACAGCCGGGTCAATAGGCCTTTTCCGGGTTGTCAAGTACCTCTTTTTCAATTAAGTGAGTCTTGGTGCACAGCCTTTCATATGACAATGAGTTTTCATTCACATGCAAATAAAATTCTCGTGCCTGTAATCCACCCGAAAAGTCATTAGGGATTTCGAGAAACGTACACCTGTTTACACCAGGAAAACACGCATGAAGATTGTTGCGTATGCAAAAGTTACCGGAGTTTAGCCGCGCAATAAACACATGTTGTCGATACAAATGTTACTTCTTGACTACAAAATGCTTTCGAATCAAGTCAAAAACATTGTCACCTTCTAAACGCAATATTTGATTCGAAAACATAAATGTTTCCAGTTTCTCCACAAATGACACAATTAGAAGAAACAATTTCGGCAGTAAATGCTGGTTTCCTGACTAGCCAGGCCCTACACTTTTTTCTCACTTTTTTCTTTGTTAATTAACTTGCATGGGGTTAAGTTGTTTGTATCTTGACATGCCTAGTGAACTCGTCAACCCACAGAACAACTCTTAGAATACATACAGCGGTATTACACACCAAAACATTCAATCCTGAGATTTAACTGAGTTTAAAAAATAAACAAAAAAAAACATATTGCAAGTGAATTATTTTGTTTAGTGACTTTCTTGTCGTGGTGGCAGATTGCTTAATCAAACTCGCTTCTTTTGTAGTAACTGATTGTAATTCCTAATTGTTTTTTCTCCATACGGTAGCCTCGATGTCCAGGCTAAAGGGTGCAGTTTTATTATACACGAGCATTGTAAAAGCAAGGAACACCGTTGACGAAGAATTGTCTTTGAACACGATGTAATTAACAAAGTTGCAGAATTTCGACAGAGGTGTGTAGAATTGAAAAACTGAAGGCGCTGAAAATAATTCCCTTAGCTTCCTTTGCATAAATGAAATTGATTAGAATGACTTAAACTCATTTCCAACGATCAATGACAGCTGGCTGTGGTTACGAATAATTTCCTGTGTCTTGTACATGTCACTTTTTTGCGCTTTTTGACTTAAAAGTCAGATAGTGCAAGAACAAAGATAACCTATGGCCAGATTCCTGTCAGAAAAGAACATGTTGTCCCAATTTAAACCCTTCCAGCAAAGGAAAATCAGTGGGATGAATGGAAATCATGCGAAAAGCAGACTGCACACTACTCTCAGCCATTTACTAGCAAACCTTTGTCAAACTATGAAATATGCATCAACGACTGCTGGATATTTCACTGTAGATCAATAATCAACAATAAAGTCATTCACGGTAAAGAATTTAGGATATAAAGTAGCTGGTGAACTAGATCGAAATTCTGACGAAGCCTTATAATCCCAAAAATTTCGAAAACTGTGATATGGCCAACAATTCGGCATCATTTGTAAATCGTAATAAATGAGAAAATTTAGCCGAATTAGAATTTGCAGGTTGTAAGCAGCAATTTTAAAAATATATATAATTTGGCTGGAACTTTAAAAAAAAAAAAAAAAAAAAAGAAACTTTGTTTTCAGCGAATAACAATGCTTATCCCTTTTATCGTCGATCATGCTACTTTACCGATAATTATGGTACATTTTCTAACCATATTGTATCGTTTAAATATCGTTAAAGGAATGGATTGATTTACCATCCTGAGTGCAAAAGATACGAAAATTACTGATCTTATGCAAAAGGAAAAGTAAAAAAAATGCACACATTTTAACAAGATGAACGGCGTGCGAACATGGTATGGGCTACTCAAATCTAAATTCCAGAGTGGAACTTTTAATTTGTCACATCAAATGCATACGTTATCATAACTTTTAAAAAAGCGACTTTCGGGATCGACGCATACAAATTTTGTGTGCTATTTTGCTCAAGTATGGTATAACAAACTCGACGCCTGAATCTACACTGGAATACAAACTGACAAATTTAAATGAATTGAATTTGACACAACAGCTAGGAGAGTGACGTCTGTACTGGGCCTAATTGCTGGCATCAATTTTGGAGTTCAATTATGAAAGGTATTAAGGTAGCACCTATTTTTCAAATAAGCCAGCAACCCAGAATAATTGAACTAGATCATTGAAGAAATTACCTGGTAAGCAATTGGCTTTGCCTTTTTGGTGAGGTAAAAATATCTTATCATGGTAATCCAGGCGATAGAGACTTTTTGACTTCAAAAGCTACGATTACTAATCAGCTGAAAAAACAAACAGGTCTCTCAAAATTTTGAGGGCATTTGGTGTTCAGTTCATTCGGCCAGTCGAGTGGCTCAATCAGTTTTTTTTTCTCTCCAAAGATATGATTATTTCGTCACTGCATATTCTTCTTCTCTTCGTTCCATTTTCGAAAGGTAAGTGTACCAATAATCAGTACTACATCAAAACATTAAAAACCAACTCAGATAACACGATACACTGAAATTTGGTATTGTTTTGACGATCACCTCTAGGTAAACAAAACTGCTGAAGAAATTGTCCTGACGGCAGGCTACATTTATTGTTACAATGGTAACTGAGAAAAGACAACTTTTCGTTTAAAATACCTTTTCTTCATGTTACATGTAATTTTTCAAAGCCCTATGTGTAATTTCATACCAGATTCAGTTAACGAAGATAATAAAGATGATGACATAAACCGGTGCTTGTTGAAATTTTACCTCTCTGAAAGCCAACAATTCCAGTGTGAGTTGCATAGGATGAGAGCGAACCCAACCAACCAAGAATGATTTTGTTTGAGTAATTTAGTTATTTGACTCCCATTTCTACAGAGTGGTCCGCTGAAAACCACCAATTTCAGTGTGAGTTTCAGAGGCGCGCATGTTCCTTTCGCCGTCAGTTACTGAGAAGTAAAGCCCGATATTAATTGATGTGCTTACTCTTTATTTTCAGGGGAACCAGCTGAGTGCAGTAACTACAAAACGCTCCAAGATGCCGACCGCGCAACAAGTAACAATAACTCAAAATATAGAGCAGTTTTCAATTGAGTGTCGAAAGTAATTCGTGTTTTGCTTTGGTTTTGCTTTACTTCGCTCTGTGATTGGTTAAAAAATCTCGCGCCACTTTCTCGACCAATCAGGAGTAAAACTCAAACCAATCAGTCGCGACTTGCTCGCGCTCGCACGCGTTTTCCCGCGCTTGACGCCGGTTACATGTACTTGCTTCGAGTTCTGATTGGTTCATTGGGTAATTTGTGTTTGTTGTGATTGGCTGGGGTAATTACTTTGGTTTTGGTTTTACGACACTCATTTGAAAAGCGCTCTAATGTCAAATGCGATCGGTACCTATCTGGTTGGTATCGAATGACAGGGGAGGCTGGTGACCACATCCCAGAGAAATGCGTTCCCAAGAACCACTGCGGTACTCACGCTCCGGGCTGGCTTGATGGTAGACACCCAACGGTTGAGGAAGGAGTCGTGGCTCGACGAGTTTGTTATCACTGGTATAGAAAGTGCTGCCACTGGAAAAACGACGTTAAAATTCGTAACTGTGGTAGTTATTACGTGTACAAGTTGAGGCGTCCTCCAGCGTGTTACTTACGTTACTGCGGGGAAAGAAAAGGTAAGTATATTTGATTCCGCACTGTTCCTGGGTGATGGGGAGAATAGGAAAGAAAAGCATAGTTATGAAGTAGTAATTACTATTAAGCAAGAGAGGATAAAGGATAGGAGAGCTACTCTCCCATATAGGCCCATCCTAATCCCTCTCAAGTTATTTTTAGTAACAAATGGTAGGAAATTTAAACTTCAAATAAATTATTGAGTTTTAAAGAAGTTACCCTGGATTTTCGCAGCAATATATAACTCATTATTCTGTAAAATTTTGTGATTTAATTTTTCCAATTTTGACATTTTTCGCCGGTAGAATGACGTCACAAAGTTAGCACCAAATTTTGATTTTAGTATTATGGGATATCTTATGTCGGTTTCTGAATAACCTTGTTACACAGATCTAAAGACGGAAATAATTAGTGAAATATGTTTGACCACTCAAAAGATATGACGTTTTGAACCTTCAATTTTGTTACTAAAAATAACTTTAGAGGGATTAGGTCTCTTACCCCTTCTCTCAGTTTTGTAGTGTCATATAATACTGAGATTGTACTGTCGCGAATTGAAGTAACGACATGATTTTTAATACTTTTAGTAAATTGTATTTAATCACCCTTAATCTATTTTGAAATAACATATACCTGTAAATTGTTATCAATTGTCGAATCTTGTAGTAAAACTTAAAAATAATAAACTGTCTTTGAAATCCGTGTTTTTGGACAAATAACTTAACAGGTGAACGTCTCTCGGTATCTATGTGTTGGTCAACAGAGTGAGGGCTATTCGATTAGCAATACCCACTTTTTTCCACTTCCGTGAAAGTAAATTTTTCTTGAGCGAAAAAAAGGAAGAACTTTTTGATATTAAAAAATAAGTAGTATTACTGCTACAACTGAGTGCAGAATGTACAGACATTCCGAGGTGCTTTTTTAAAAATTCTGATTTCTCAAGAAGAATGCTACTCTGAAAAAAGGATCATATTGATTTCTAGGATACTAACTGACTAAGGCTGGATCATGCGGCTGATGAAATCATTTCATTAAAATCTTACATTGTGATAATATAAGGCCCAAAGTACAAAGTCATTTACCTCCAAATACCTGCTATAGCCTTAGTTCCAATGCATGCTTTGTTGAAGAATATTCCTTGTGCATTTTTAGGCTGAAGTGTCCAATAAAACTGATGGCTTTTGGTGTTCAGCGCGACAATCAGAAATGTTCGAAGCAAATAATTAATCGCAAACGTGGGTTCCATCGATTTATTCCTTCAAAGCAGAAATGAATATTTTAAAGTTATATTTTATTGGCTCAAGTTGCTTCGTTTGCCTAGGGCTAGTACGCCACAACTCTACTACATTATAACACATCAACGCTAGAGTATAATGTACACTACGTAACAACTCGAAAACACCTAAAACAACTTTACGTGGCAGAAGTAATATCAATCTTTCTTTTTTAAAAAGTCACGTGTACGCTCATGCATTGAAACTCGATTGCAGCCGATGTTAAACCATAGCGTTAGCACTTATTCCATCAAATCGTGTTAATTGCACATTTTTCTGTGTTTCAATATCTTATTTTTCAGTTAAAATCGCTCAACCACTCCAAGTACAATTGACGTGTAATGGTGAATTGTCAATTTTTGACCAACACATTGGTAACCTCGTCATCTTAAACAGGAAAACCAATATTTCTTCAAATTACACGCTCAATTCAGGAACCAAAGTCCTGGCCGTGAGGTGCACCAGTCCCCAGAGCAAGCCATGGATTATGGGAAGTGGAAGTAATGGCCTAGTTACCGACACGAGATGGAAATGCTTCAGTGCTTCAGAGCAGGAGATTCTAAACGGACTTTCTTGGGCGACATCTCTGTTCGACGACACTCATTGGGCACAGGCTGTGGCAAACTTCTCTAACCGAGAAGAGAGTCCCTTGGGAAAGGTCCCGGGTATTAGTGACGAAGCATTTTGGATATCAGCCGCTGATCAAGATCATTCCAGGCTGTACTGCAGGCGCAGACTGTCTGAGGTGTCTATAAAACGAGCGAACTCCAAAGGTGTGTTTTCTATCCTATGAAAGACTGACGAGTAAAACTTTGTTGACTTGTCAACAATCAAGCATTTAAAATCATGAGCTTCCTACAAACAGTGCTCTCAGTAGAAGAAATTTAAAGCAATTCTTGAACTGAATAAGGTTGATAAAACTCTTTTCATGAATCTCATACGTAAAATCTTTCCCTGTATATGAAGCTGAAACTTTGAAGAACCCCACCTGCTCCCTCTGGCAAGTCAAGGAAAGGCCAGTGGTACGACTAGCTGTTGGATTCTTCGACCCCTTCCTTTCCTTTCTTTGACTCACAGGTCAACATAGCGAAAAGGTTGAGAAAAGCCAGAGTAAAAATTAACTGGTTCATAGTTTGGGATTTTTAAAAATAAATTAACTGAAGTAAATGAATAAAAATAACTAAATAAATAATAAGGTAATAGATAAATAAATAAATAAAAAATAGATGAGTAATAAGGGAAAACTTTCAGAGCAAGGTTCAATTCGCGGTAGGTGCTTGATGATATAGAGCACAGGACCCTTCGTCGTTGGTAGTCGATAACATCCTTCGAAAGGCCCTAAGAAGGAAATATACAGCTCAAGAAATGTCCCTCTCTAGTAAATCTTTCATTTGAAAATTGAAATTGAATTGAACCCGGAACTGTTGAATGCAATAACCTCGACACTACTGTGGACAGCCACCAAGTACCAAGATATTTAAGCATTTATCCTATAGATAAAAAATATGCATTACGTAAGAACAAATTCCAGGTCCCACATTCGATCTGAGTCCTTGTTGGTCAAGGTTCTGCTGGTCTATCCCTTCCAGTACCCTCGTCAAAAGCCTTTACACAGTTATAATAATAATAATAATAATAATAATAATAATAATAATAATAATATTTAACCAGGGAGCCCACTCGCCTTGGCGGTTTCCAGTTATCTCTTCTTATTTGGATTGCAATGTAATTGAACGTGGATGTGAGGCAATTTCGGGCAGAAACTGCAAAATTGGCTGAAATTGCCTCACATCCACGTTCAAATGCATTGTAATGGAATAAGAGAAGTTAATTTTGAAAAGGGCTATTTGCTCGACATGCAATGCTTTTAAGGAAGATTGCGTAACAAGCCAAAAGAACTTTTACAAAGTGTACTGATGAACAGGTCGACTTCGGTGTTTTTGCGATCGATTGCAAACTAACTGTCAGCACAAATTTATTTCTTTTCACAGACATTTTTCAAGCCACACTTGATGACGTAGATCACGCCCTTTCCAGTTACCCTCGGTCTCAACACGACGTCCGTGACGTCATGCAGTGTTTCAGGAAGTGCCAAGATGACACCCAGTGCCTCTCGTTCAACTTTGAGTACACTTCAGTATTACCCACAAAGAAGTGCGAGCTCAATTACGTTACCAAAGGCCAGGATCCTAAGAATTACGTCACGAGGCCTGGCTACACCTACTATGAGAATGTAGGTTGAACGCTGAACGTGAAGTGTGAAATTTAATTCGTATTTAAGTTAAAGTCGTTAGGCAAAAAATGTACATGTAGTATTACTGAAAAACCTTTTGCATATTTCGTCAGGTGTTCCAGTACTATTACACATGTATATAGCTCAATTTGTCCATAATGAAATGAAGCATTTTGATTTGTGAAACTGAGTGAGATGTTCTTGATTGTCTTTAAAAAGTTTCTGTCAATTGCTGTAATAATTATAATACTATGAACGGAATGTAGGATATGCTTGTTTCTAAACCTTTTTTTTTGTTCATTTAACTACAAAGAAAACCTTCTTCTTTCAATGTGTCGAGACAAAGGTAAAATATTGCCGTGTCACAAGATTACATAACAAATAATCCGTCTGTGTTGTAACATATTTCGTGCGTTCTACCCACGTTACAGTCGTGTCAATACGTCTTCAGAGACACGCGTAGTTTGTTAAGTCAATTCAAGGAAGTTTAAGTCTGTAATCCTGTAGTGAGAAAAAACGCATAATTATTATTCTTGTGCGTTTCCTAAGTTTTATAAATGTTTCGAAAATAAACCAATAATAAACATTTGAACTTGACAATAGTGTCAAGAAGACGTACAATCGTTGCTCTTCTTTGAATTGCTTATTTCCATTTCAAAATGTATGTTTAAACTTTCCCTTTAATTAGTTATCAGCTGAAAAACTGAATAAACAGCGAAAGACTTAGCAAATGTGTTTTAGTCTCTTCCTGATTTTATTTGAACAAAGTTTTGCTCTTAACGTACGGATATGAATATTGTTGCGCTGTATTCTCTGCTTCTTGTTATTCCATTTTCCGCGGGTAAGTATGCAAGTAATCTTCTACATTAGACCTTTTTTTATAAATAACGAACAGTTTTTTTTTAATTTGGCATTGTTTTAGCTATTTCCTATGAGTAAACAAGACTGGTAAAAACAGGCCGATCACAGATTGCAGTAATTGACTTTACACTGTCCAGTCGAGCAGATTCCCCAAAACAGTTGAATTTTGAATCCACCTAAAACCGCTTTTTGGTGCTACTGATGTAGAAGTTAAGAATGCGGCCTATTGCTTTGATTTTGTTTCCTTTTCTCGGCTTATAGGATAATAGGAAACGAGGGAAAATCAATGTCAGTCTGGCTAAGTTGGCTTACCGACTAGTGTTTCTCTTGTGTGTAAAGTAGGCATGAACCAATTCAAAGTTACAAGTCATCGCTGTATTATGAAATGAGGGGAATACGCAATATTAGGAATATCATTCCACCCATTTTATGTTAATATCGCAGTTCATGTATATTCGTCAGTTGTCTCAGTCTTAACTAGGTACGGCTCAAACGCAAAGATGCTGTTGTTTAAGCAAACTTTAAAGCATCTGCTTGTTTCCCTATTGTTGTTGTTTTAGAATTTTACACCTTTTCCATTCAGCGCCCTAAAAGTCTGCTGCTTTTCGTTTTCTGACTCTTTAAAAAATGGCAAAATTAATTTGCTCGCTAAATATGAAATTTTTCAAATCGCTTTTGGCGACCTGTGACCTACAAAATCTTATATTAAAATCGTTGGTACAATAGGCGTTCAAGGTAAAGTTTAAGTCGCGCACGAGCCCACACGGCCGGAGCCTAACCCGGTTTCTGTAGTAGGAAGCAACTGAGAGTATTGCTACTCCCCTCTGGATGGGATGCTAATCCATCGCAGGGCTACCCCAGCAGTATGTCGCCAGTACCCGTTTTAAATACCTAGGTGGAGAGAGGCAATGCGGGGTAAAGTTTTCTATCTAAGGGTGCGTTTCTTTGGGAAAATCCAAATCCGGATTCTTGTATCCAAAAACGGATTTTGCGTTTCTTTACCTAAATCCGAAAATGGATTAATCACGGATTAGTGATCTGAAGAATCCACACTCCGAGTGGATACATAAGATCAAATCTAAATCCAGATTTTTAGGATTCATGATCCGTGCGTTTCTTTGGGGGACGGATCCGAAAATAGTACATCTGTCAAGCGGTCTTCCATGCAAATTTACTGGTCTCGCCATATTTTCTCTCGATCTTTCGTGACAAAACATTCGATCGGGAAAAAGAAAATTCAGGTGATTATTCCGTTCCGTATATTTGAAAAAGTTTTCTCCAAAAGTACAGACAGAAGCATTGACACGTCAGGATAACTTCATTTGTGTACCATTTCTGTAATTCAAGGACCAGATTTTGCTAACTGTGAACGCAAATAGCGAGTTCACTTGAACTACTGCAGATACTGTCCTTGTTTATAAATTAGTTGTATTCCATTCTAGCTGAATTCTAGGGCATTACGAGAGAAATATCATTTTGATATATATATTGCGTGCCTCCAGCCTGTCTTGTCATGACAAAATAATCCTTTTTCGGATTTTGCGTTTCTTTGGCGTCGAAGAATCCATATGATCTCGGATCACAAATCCGTTTTCGGATTCTCCCAAAGAAACGCACCCTAAAAAGACAACACGATGTCCTGGACTAGGCCTCGAGCCACCGACCTTCAACCAAATCAACCAATCTGAAATTTTGTATTCTGTAATATGTTATTTGTATGTAAATTTATGTTAAATGGAGCCCCATTCAAACCAGCCTCGCTGAACTGGGCACCTCTGTCTAAATATTGTTGAAATAAATAAATAAATAAATAAATAATGAAGTTCAACGCGCTGACCACTACACCACCGCGCCCCCACATAGGCGTCCAAGGTTGGAATTACACGGCTAAGGGCTTTTGCTAAAATAGCTAGCCTGATATTACCTTTTTAAAAAGTGTACTGCAATAGCTATTATTATCAATTACTTAATACTTATCAGGAAAACCATCTGAGTGTAGTAATTACAGAATCCTCAGTGAAGCCAATCGTGCAATCAGCAACACCAACAGAGATAAAAAATGCGATGGCTACCTGTCACCTGCCTGGTATCGCATGGCCGGGGAAGCTGGTGACCACATTCCAGAAAAATGCGTTCCCAAGTATCACTGCGGCACTAATGCGCCAGGTTGGCTTGATGGTAAACACCCGACTGTCCAGGAAGGAGTAGTGACTCGACAAATTTGTTATCACTGGTCTCACCGGTGTTGTCTCTGGAAGGACAACATTAAGATAAGAAACTGTGGTGATTATTACGTGTATCAGTTGAACGGTACCGGCGGATGCTACTTACGATACTGTGGCGAAACGAGTGGTAAGTTTTATTAGAGCCCAGTCTCTTGTTGAATGGAAGGTCAGCACTCGTGAATACAAAGCCGTTTGTGAGACCGCGACGTCATAGGGTGTTTTTATTATTGGGGTATCTAAAAGCAAGTCCCATTTGCTTTGGTTTTTCTCTGGTCCCATGTGATTGCTTAAAAACGAAACTGCCGTCACTTTCTCAGCCGATCACAAGAATTTTTTAGTATAATCGAAACCAATTGTGACTTGAATTGCTCGCACTCAGTAAATCCCGTTCTTAACACCATACACCATCTACATGTATTTGCTTTGAGTTCAGTGATTAGTTCATTAGGGAGTGTATAGGGGCTATGTTACCCCTGAATTTCAGTATAAATTTTAAGAAGCCAAAAGACACGTTTGTATCGATGGAACCAAAATAATGAACCAGTTTTGTTAAAAACTACTCAACTAGTGCATTAGAGCTGTTCAGTAGTAAAGTACCTTTGGCCAGTGGTGGTCAGGATGGAAACGGATTGCGACTTGAAAAAGAACGAGCCGCTTTCTTTCAAGTTTTCCTTTATTTCTAACAAAAACCATGTATTATAAACTGATTGTGTTTTGTTCTCCATTCAAGAATTCGCTTCACACCTTCCTCTTGGAGTTCTAAGACTATTTTCAGTTGTGGAGAAGAAAATGGTCTTTGTTCAAATGAAACCATGATATTCACCCCAAAACATAAAAATACCAGTGAGATAGCCTCTTTTAATTCGAAGTCACGACGACGGCGTAAACGAAAAGGTCACTTCAAAACATAAACCTATTCATTTGAGATACTTTGTGATTATTCTGACTTGTTCAACTTCTACGAAGTGATCGAACTATCCAGGAACTTAATCGGTAGGAACGGCTTCAAGTTAAATAATAATAACTGTAATAAGAAAATATCACTGTCGTGTGCTTGCATTCTCCATAAAAACTTTAATTTGTATTTGTTCATTTCACGGCATGATCCATGTTTTGCAGAGGACGGCAAAGAAATGTACCAAAATGTGTAACGCACGTGCAGAGTCATTTTTTTGCTAATTAAGAGCCGTTCTCGACACCGCGTCGTCGTCGTACTTGTCTCGCTCTCCTCTATTAACTATGCTCTACTCACTTAACACGAATGACCAGAGTGCAGATTTCTTTCGATTTGGTTTCACGCCGCAATTGTCGGTTTTAATGACGGTCACACCTACTGATACCATCTACTCTCTACTAACACCATTCCTGAGTAAATAAAAAACTTTTTTAAAAATGAACATTTTCTCCTCGGCGGGGCGAGGGTACGGCTACGCGTAGGCTAATGAGAATAAAGCTAATGAGAATAAACCTTTTGTGTTTCAGACAAAATTACTTTAGCGTGCAATGGAGAATTGTCATTTTACGATGAACACAATAGCCGGCTAATTAACTCAAGCAATCCAGCAAATATTTCTTCAAAATACACTCTCAATCCGGGAACCCAAGCCTTGGCCGTAAGATGCACCAATTTGCACAGCAAACCATGGATTATTGGAAGTGTAAGCAATGGACTAGTTACAAACACTCGATGGAAATGTTTCAGTCTTCCAAAGGAAGTGACTATGAAAAGTCCTTTATCGTGGGCAATACCAAACTTTGACGACAGTCATTGGGCCCAGGCCATCGCGAACGTCTCGAACCGAGAGGACAGTCCGTGGGGAAAGGTCCCAGTAATAAGTGATCGAGCGTTCTGGATATCAACCGCTGATGAAGACCATTCAAGTTTGTTCTGCAGGCGCCGGTTTTCTGAGATGTCTTTAGATAGGACGAGGTCAAACGGTATGTCTTCAAACTCAACTGTCACTAAAACTTGTAGCTTAAAATATTGATGACCAAAAACAATGGTGGAAATTGAGCATTTAAAAGAAATAATCAAATGGTGCTCTCTCAAAAATTAATAATCTGTGAATAGAACAATCGAAAACAAGCTTCTGTTACAATTTCCAAGTCTATCAAAACGTTTTTAGTGTGAACAAGTGACCTCTCAGGTGAGCTTTTGCTTTGCATGTCACGCAATGTTTTACCGAGGAGAGATTTTTTTTATGAAGGAGGTAGGGGAGGGAACATTTTTCTATCAATTGCCATTGAAGTGTGTTCTTATTCAGCAATCACAACTAACTTTGTTTCTTGTGACAGAGATTTTCCAAGCGACCCTTGATGACGTAGATCACGCCCTTTCCAGTCACCCTCGGTCTCAACACGAGGTCAGCGACGTCATACAGTGTTTTGGGAAGTGCCGAGATGACTCTCAGTGCCTCTCGTTCAACTTTCAGTACACTTCAGTATTACCCACAAAGAAATGCGAGCTCAATGGCGTTACTAAAGGCCAGGATCCCGGGAATTACGTCAAAAGGCCTGGTTACACGTATTACGAGAATGCGGGGTAAACGTTCAGCGGAATGTCATGCAAGTGATTTGACCAAAATGACGACTTACTGAATTTTAACTCTTTGTCCCATGGCGGGTATAGGGCGTTTACAGTAAGACACCATTGTGTTACGTTCTGGTTATTAGCTCTCAGTTCTTAGCTTTGACCCAGGACGATCCATATGATGATCAAGAATTGCGTTTCACAGTTGATTCACACCGTTAAATGTAACCTATCAAAAAATTGGAATTGGGGACAATTTTGTGGACGGATATTTTGATAAGCTTAATGCTCAACGTTCCTTGTCGGTTTTAATAATACTGCATGAAACAATAAACTTAGTTTTCATAATAAATGCAAACATGTTAGCCATCACGCAGTTTTCGAGCCGCAAATGGCATTTTCCACTCGTCATTTAATCTGTTGGCAATCAATTTGTCTAACGAAGCTTGCAACATGGAAAACTTTAGTAAAAGTGTTTCATTTTAACAGCCCTCTCTGTAAAGTTTGATTTTGAACATGCACACCATTCAACTGTTCAATTTTTCGTGCTCACCTCAGTCCTGTTGCTTTCATTTTGCTTCTATTTTTTCTGGCGTTTTAGCCATTTAGAAGACGTTCCTTGTGAGCGCAAAATTTTGGCGTAAACGTGGAAGGACAACTGATAGTCAATTTTTTAACAAGAATTGGCGGTCCGTGGAAAGGCCACATTTTTCTTCCATAGGGAAAATTCCTTGCCCTAGTCCTCGGTTTCAGCCGTGTAGCCATGGCCAGATTCATCCGCTGGCCGTCCCATGCATTTAGGCATGACCTGCAAGATCACATCCCACTGAATCGCCTGACTATCATGCACCATTGGTCCTCGAAAGGTCCTTACCTTTCGTGCAACAAAAAGGCTGTGAATCGTATATAGAGTTGTTCCTTCGGCTGCACCCTCGTTTTACAGCGAAACTGTTGTCAAAACAGTCAAAACTGTCACCGGCTAGATCGATCGCTTTTAAAAAGAACAGTGACTTCAGGTTCTGACTGACCTAGATCACACACTGAAGAACGTTACAGATTTTCCTTCTCCCTCCCCGGTCCTCTAATTTATACGTTCGAAGCTACTGTGACAATGATTTCGCTTGGCTCTCAGTCGTTCGACTTAGAAAGGGCGACAGTATGCAGGCAAGGTATAACCTTTCTCAATGTCTAAACTTTCATCGGTATCTCGGAGGAGGGACCAAGTTCGTCAACAGTTACGTAGGGACAGGAAGCTAAGAAATTGGGTCCATGTCAGATAGGACTTTGTCAAGTGAAAGCTTTAATTTGTACTTTTAAATGTGGATGTCTTTATTTACACAGCAACGTTAACCTACCCAAGCGAGCTCGGCGCAGTGCGACTGAAAATATCCTTTAAAACGGCAGACTGGCTAACCCTTCTAACCCTGAATAAACCATGCTGGTTTCCAGAACTTCCTAAGCCAAAGGGCTTTTGTTGACAGACAAGTTGTCAATTGCTCCATAGTTTCAAACTTCTTGAGAGAGTACTTTGTCCTATTTCGGCCTACACACTCTCTCTCTCTCTCTCTCTCTCTCTCTCTCTCTCTCTCTTTTTAATAAGAACGTGTACAATTTGGCTGAGCTTGAGGATGTTCTAATTTTAGCCCATACATTTTCTTAAATTTTGGGGCAAATCTCAGCCTCAACATTCTTATAAAAAGGGTTCTTACAAAATAAAAAGAGTGTATTTTAACTGAATAAGCCTAGTAGGCAGTCTCAAGCAGTGCAGCAAATTTTCAAAACGATAGACACCTCCCATTTTTTCTGATGTACTAGCAGAAGCGACGGTGGTCGAGGGGAGAGAGGCGCGCGACACCGGAGCGAACGGTCATAGGTTTGAGTCACACCTATAGGGGTTATTCAAAAATGGCTTGGGGGTCAAATAACCGCTCCCCGGGTGAAGATTTAAACGCTGCGGCCTAGGAACTACTCTCCATATGGCTTGGGGGCCGAGTAATTCCTCCCCATTTTTAACTGGTTATTTCTTTTTTCATTTTTTTTATAAATAAATGAACGTTTGAGTGAAACACGCAATAGAAAAAGAAAAGGAAGAACTGAAAAAAGGAAATGCAAATTGAAACAAAAGAGCTTCAAAACATTGAGTAAAATTTTGTTCAACTAACTTATCAATATTTAGGGCGTTAACTCTCTAATAAGAGGCGATGCCGGACGGATGCACTGTTTTGAAGACTCACTAGTGGCTACCGCATGGCCTTTTCGCTATAACGCCAAAGATTCTGTGATGCTAAAATAAAACATCCTACCTTTATTGCTATAGTGTTTTGATTCCACGGTGAGTTAACAAAAAGCCCCTATTAGCAATAGTGATAATCGAGTCCCTGTCAAATAGAAGAGCCTGTCAAATAGAAGAAGGAAAAGTTGGATAATAATATTAAATTTTTTCAAATTTGGCCAACCGTCGTTTGAGGACTGGCTCGAAATGCTCGCTAAAAATTATATAATCCACAGCCAGGAAGGATCAATTACTTACGTTTCGAATACTGTGTGATTCCATCGTCAACCAGTCAATTTCTGGGAATACAGTCTTACGATAAAACAAATTAAACCCAATTTTCGAAACGGTGGCTATTCCTGAAGGCAAAGAAGAGAGACATAATTCTCGGCTTCTGAATCTAGCTCTGTTCATACTGATAGTAGCAAAAAAGAAAAACTTGCATCTTTAGAGTAAACCTATTGATGGTTATTCTTAATACACTTCCCGGCTATGGCACCATGGGCCCGTTTCTCGAAAGTCCCGATAACTTTTCCGGCCCGGAAAGCTATTTTATGTGCTCGATGTTTACATCAAAGACTCAAATTTTGTTAGTTTTAAAAACTGAGCAATAAAATTCTAAGTTGATAAAACAAGTCGGGCTGATATGCAGGCTAAAAACTACGCCAACGTTCTATAGATTTTGATCCCGAATTTATAGCTGCGGGC
Source organism: Siderastrea radians (assembly GCA_964017195.1). NCBI lineage: Eukaryota > Metazoa > Cnidaria > Anthozoa > Scleractinia > Rhizangiidae > Siderastrea > Siderastrea radians. The sequence continues at coordinate 46,890,938 of OZ024892.1, read as the reverse complement.
CCGAAAAGTTACGGGGATTTTCGAGAAACGGGCCCCATGTCTGTTAAGAATTCTCTGGTTATTTATTGCAACACATACACGAAACGCTGAAAACAGTATGTGTAGACATATTTTTTAGCATGAATATTTTTACCTGTATGTACACTTTTCGAAAAATGTACATTTTTTCCTTTAAAATTGAAAAACGTCGTTTCGTTATTACTTGGCACATACATGTACAAAAATTCGACTTAATAACCGGGCCAGCGATTGCTGAAAATTGTATTAAATGACCATGGTAAAATGCTAGTAGACTAGACTATTAAAACCAAACAGAGGTCATGTTCGTTGCTCTTGCATGAATTAATCCCCCTGATTTCGATAGGGGCCTTTAATAGTTATCGTTGAGGTCCTAGGCCGCGAGCAGGCCGCACTTTGTGAGTTATTAGCGGAGCCGCGATTTGCAATTATAGCAACTTTCTCTACTTCAACAAGGTGCCATTATTTTAGCTAGAAATGAAAGCGGCTAGAGGCCAAGCGAGAACTGAAGCGGCTTATTGTCTCAAAGCCTATTTGCACTAATCCAGATTTCGAATTTTTCGAATTTTACGACGCAAATCCTCTTTCATATGTAATTTTGGTGTAAAATTAATAACTAGCCGCTGATAAAGTTGCCGCTGATAGAAGATTAGCCAAATTAATCCTGAGTTTACTTATAAACCAGAGGCTCGCCGTAGTAAAGTAACTTTCAAAAGTGAAAATTTAGGCCACTATTACGTCCATCTTCCAACAATCTGGGAGTTTATGTACGGAATATAATGTGAGTCGCCCCTCTCAGTTATAACAGAGAGTCATGAAGCAGTGCTCTTTTTCTACGATATTTAACGACGAAAATGGGACATATTGTTTTATACGGGGTCGATTTTTAGTCGTTGTTGAGAACTAGTCGAGAGAACATGTTGAAACATCAGAACTGTTCATCTTTGGCGATCATTGCCTTAATTCTCATGACCTGTATGTGTTTTAAGGCGTTGATAGGATTAGGAGAAATTTGATTCTCCTAACTATTAGGGCCTGATCTCCGCAGCCGCCACGACACCTCACGTATAGTCAACTGAGGCTGGTAACAGCCGGAGTTTGTTATATCCTCAAATAAGGGAGGGAGAGAACCATTACTTTTACCACGTGGTCTTCGAGCCATGTAAAAGTCTGAACGGTTAACATTCACAGATTTTTTAAATAACCAGTTTTAAAAACGTGTTAGCACCTTTTTCCTACACTGGTCAGTGCGAATCCTTTGCTGATATTGTACTTTGTCTATTTACTGACGCAGTGTCAATAGTGTACCAACAAGAGTAAATAAAATTTTATTTCCTTCAAGAACATAAATTTGCTGTCCTGAGCATAGCCTCCTCTAATCTGCTCATCTACACACCATTTGGGTTTGTCACGCACTCCTACCCTTTCCAGGACAGATTGCGTGACAAGTTGCGCTTGGTTTGCCGGAATCATTTCATGAAGTCTTGCATACTTAATTAACGCGGAAATGTATGAGAAAACATCTATGAAGAGGAAGTCCATGAAATTCTTATAACTTGAAAGGACAATCAGTTTTTCAGCTACTTTCGATTTCCTCCCTTTTCCTGTAAGTGAATGACATAACACGTATAACATGCGCGCGAGCATGGGCGGCCTGATAGATGGTTGCGCGAAAAAAAATAGGAAACCGCTCATTTTCATTCTTTATCTTGTATGTGTGTTAGATCTGACAGTAGAAAAATTGCTGGTTGTGGCCTTTAAAAACAAGCGAAATCCTCAACCTCGTGCAGTCAGTTATTCCTGTAGGTGATGATTTGTTGAATTGATTGGCATTTGGAAAATTGACCGGAAGTTAGCAGCCAGTGCGCAAGCGTACTTCACCAAAACAATATGAGATCAACTCAACATGGCGGATTCAGGGGGAATTCGTCGAGATGTTTCGGCTGCTTCTACACCCCAACGGCCAGTCCCAATGAAGTTATTTGCCACTTGGGAAGTAGAAAGGACTTCGCCAAATTGTGTGCCACGGTAAGTTCGTCTTAAACGTATTTTCGCTTTTATTGGTGCGTATAAGAGAATTCGCTCATTCTGCGAGGAGCTGCCACATTGATCGATGGTGGTTCATCTGTGGAGTTCTCGTTATTGGACTCCCAGTTAGAGTGCTTCTTGGTAAAGTGTGTGCATTCGTCTTGCGCTTAAATTTTATCGAGGCTCAAAATAAATTAGAAACGAAGTGGTTCGTAGTTCTGTCACTAGTAACGTCAAAGAAATGAACTTGTGCTTCGAGCTTTTAATCTCAGTTTATTTGTCAGATAAAAGCAGTCGTGGTACTGGCCTTCTAAGAACACGTGTTTTTCTGTCAGAAATCCTTTGCATTGCAATTTCGTTTCACCGCCAGGATTTTGGTGGGGCTTTTTTTAGGGTTTGGAATTTTTAATTGTTTCAGGTAGCGACGGAAGTGACAAGTTTGGTCGTATAAAAGCTGCGCCCTTGACAGTCGTGCATCTTAATTTTAATTCTTTGATAGTTAAGCTTAAATTTATTTGCTCAGGGATTTGGGATTCTACTTTGGTTTTAAAATCGTGATCATTTTAGAATAATTTCTACTTAACATTTGTCTGCGACCCCACAGACCATCCGGAATTTGATTTTGATCATGCATTCTTATGAAGGACAAAGAATAAAGAATATATTTGATTGAATTGGTGATAATATGCGCTGATTTGTCACCTTAGGCTTAGATCAGATAAATTTTATGGCTTTTAGCTTTGTGTTTGTGCTAACACAAACAGAGAAAAGCCTGGTGTTATGTTATGGTTCAAAACTGCGCCAAATATAGATCTTGCTTCAAGTGCAAAAATGCTAATTTTTGATTATCGTTTCCTCATTAAAAATTATTTGAGTCACGCTGAAATTACCAGGAGCACTATGATCTACCTTGATCGATTATTCAGCATCAAGCTAATTTCCACCAAGAAACCGTCTTCTTTGAAACAGTAGTTAAATCAATTTTAAGAATAAAGGTTCAAAATTTTGAAATTGTTTATTCAAATTTTAAGCTTTAACATCTGCCATAAAATTGAATCTGTCAGATTAGTAACTATGCAATCATTTTCTAACTTTAAATTCTTAATATAAAGAATGACTTAATATCCCTGCCCACAATTATTCTACTTTACTCTTAAAAAAACAAAAACGAAAACAAAAAACAAAATTACTTGGAGTTTTGAAGGCCGTAGTTACCTTAGCTTGGCACAGGAATTTGATTTTGAGATAGTAAAATGTCGGTTAAAATTAAATACATGTGGAAGAACTGTATGCTGTATGCGAATTATTAAGCCTCTTAAAACCAGAAATTTATAATTATTTTACTGAGATCAAACATCTGGTATAACTTAAGAAAAGGAAGTTTTTGTTTTAAATCTTCTTTTGTAATTAAGGTCAGGAGGTCTTATTTGTACTCTGGAAAGAAACAATCTGAATTTGTCTTTTATGTGAAAATTTAATATCTATAGTGTCTAGTGGGTGTTTTGTTTGCGCTGCTAAATACAGGGATAAAGTTTTATTTGGTGCATCTTGTGGGGCTCTTAAATGGACATTATTATTTTGTGGTTTTTTGAAAGGTATATTGATAAATATTTTTTCTTCAAAAACTTCAAAATCAAATCACACATCATGTATCTTTAACGAGTGTTACTGATATTGCCAGGGGCTAAAAATAGCTTTGTTTTTGTTCCATACACATAATTGAAAAATGGCCATATTGTATTACATTTAACAAGAAGAATTTCTAGTCTATATCATTTTTCATTATTATCCAAAAATACCTTTTGTGTCATGATAAAAAAAGCCTTTACATGTAACTTGACATTTAGTTTTTCATTATTTGTAGAATTTATTAGTTTTCTTTTGTGGTATTTAAAATTTTGATACCTTCTTAATTTTGTATGATTTTTTTTTTAATTTTCCAGTGAAGTAAACCAACTTTCATGGATTTGAATTAAAAATTTTGTTTTGAATGAGTATTTTTGTTTTTTGATATCAATGTCTACCACGTTTCTGCTCTGTTCAGGTACTGCGGCAGATTATTTTATGATCAAGTTTCTTTGAAAAGCACTCTGTCCCCTTTTATTTTTAGTTTTGATTATCAGAGCAGTAGCTCACAAGAAAAATTTCATATATATATATATCATAGCATGCCTCAAATGAAGCTCAGAGTAAAATATTCATTGTGGTTTTATCCTCTACCATCATTTTCTGATTGGCTGACTCAGTTTAACGAAACAAAAATAATTATTTTTTAAGGTGTTTTTTCTCGGACTGTAGAAAAAAAATTTAACATTAATTTTTCAATTTTTCCCCTTCCATTCTGTTTGAGATAAGGAGTGTTCATTTAGGGTTATTAAATGACTGAAAAAGGGAAGTGTAAAGCACCTTAGAACTTAATTGGTTGTGGTGCAGCATAATTCTGAACATAAATTATTATTAAAATGTTTAATGGCAAATAGAAAGGAAAAGGATTTCAGGTCAAGACAAGGGGGTTTGAGATTAGCAGGAATCTAGAATGACTCTTCAGTAATAAAAGTTTCATTGATTGTTAATTAAATATTTAAAAAACTTGAAACTTCTTCCTCAGGCTTTGTACTATGACGCTGACCAGACTGGAGATATTAAAGCCCTTAGAGCCTAACTTGACTGAAGTCATCATTTCTGTTTCCATGCAGGTAAAACGATAAGTTGAAGAGTAACTCTTACTGTTGTACCTGTCTTTGTGAATGTCAGACAGAGGATCTCACTTGGTCCTTAGGTTCAGCCCTGGTTAAAATGACTGGGTTTCCCTGCCTGCCAGGATGTTCCTAGGGAAGTCCAGTTTGAAGAAAGCAGCAAATATTCAACTGTAAAGCCATGGCTACACGAGCGATTTTTTGCTTGCGGTGGTTATGCAATTTTTTGGAAAATTGTCGGGTTGCCAGCGCGCGATGAAAATCACATGTGTAGCCACCCTCGCACAGGTGATGCGACAGATAAAAAGAATCGCAGAAATAAAGCACGAGAAATTCAATGAGTTGAATTTTTTGTGACAAAATCACAGCCTTTGTCAGAGGATGGCTACACTTGCAATTTTCGCCGCACGCTGGCGACACGACAATTTCAAAAAAATCTCATCACCATCACAAGCAAAAAATCACTCGTGTAGCCGTGGCTTAAGCAGCAAAATTACCAGCTCCTGGCAGACTTTGAGAGGTTTTGCTAATAGCAGGCCCACGGCCCATGGCCCATGGCCCATGACCCACTTCACTTCCTGTGGCCCATAGCGCACTTCACAGCCCTGTCCAGATTTTCCACTGATTGTTTGTTTAACAGTAAATCCATGCATGTAGCTGTTGAGGTGTAAAATGGGCAGTGGCAAGTTTGAATTAGTTTTCCAACTTCAATCACTTCAATCAATCCCTTGTAATCCTTGTACCCATTTGTGGCATTTTGTTTGGAAAAAAACATTATGCATCTGTATATTTCCAGAACCCGATAGCAAAGAGGACATCCATGTTCAGATGATGCAAGATTTTTAAAACCTAAATGAAACCCTTACATTAATACAACTTGCAGTATGTCTTTGATATATTCATTATGTCAAACTGCAGTTCTGTTTGAAAGTGAACATAGGATATATCATCACATAATTATGTGAACCGCTCATCAGCTGAAGTACTTTTTCTATACAGAAACTAAACATCTCAGTCTATACGTCAGTCCATGTACAGGAACTCCAACAAACAGATACAAAGATTGCAAAGGACTGAAATGATTAAAATTGCATGCGAATTGAAACTCATTGTCGTCCATTTTATACTTCGACAGCTACATGTACCCGATGCACATATGTGCACGTGCGTAGATTTTAATACTGTTTTTTTTTCTTTTTTTTTTCTTTTTTTAATTTTTTTAATTTTTTTTATTTTTTTATTTTTTTATTTTTATTTTTTGACGGTTTTATTTTCAATGCTTTTACAAATATTGTGTAATTCCTATCCTACTATTACATTTTCAATATTACATCAATACCAGTTCTAATACAGTTTACAGTCTTATATGTGTTACAGGTATATCATAATTAATAATTGTTAAAAGTAAATTACAGATTCTGATTGCAAACAACAATTTTTTTTTTTTTTTTTTTTTTTTGCAAACAACTAAAAAATTACCAAAAGCAAAAACCGTCACACGAAAACACACACAAACACAATAGGCACAAATATGCATTTATCTTTCTATATAAAGAGAACAAGGCTAAACAATACCAATATCTATAGAAATTTAGCAAGAATTGCTTCCCATCTTTTCCTGAAACTTGCAAACGTCCCATTTTTGTTTGCTATATACTTCTCGGTTTCAAACTTATTTTTAACTTTTTTAAGAAAAATATTAAAGTCAGGATATATGCCAGCTTTTCTACATTCCCAAATACACAGTTTTCCGAGAATTATAAGATAGTTTATAATATCGGTCCTATTTGTAAGCCCAAGTATAATATCTTTTAAAGTCAAAGTAATGTTTTCCTTAACAAGTTCAAACCACCAAGAGGAGAATGTTTTCCAAAAGATTTGCACATGGGAGCATTCAAAAAAGAGGTGATGCAGCTCTTCTTTTGAAGAGTCACAGAAAGTGCATTTATCATTCAACGATAAACCTATTTTGAAAAGTTTTGCATTTGTGTACAATATATAATTAAGCACTCTGTACTGGAAGGACCAAATATACGTTTCGCTTGTGACAGTTTGTGGAAGTGAGTATATTTCCTCCAAAGAGTTTGAAATGATACTGTTGAACAATAAATTTGTGGAAAATCTGGGCTGGGCTGTCGGGCCGCAGGCCACCACACTGGAGGCAGTAAAGTGGGCCATGGGCTGCTGGGCTACTGGGCCGCAGGCCTGCTTTTAGCAAAACCTGATTTTGACAGGTTTCTGGGTGGAGGCATAGTGCCAACACTTATGGTTGGCACGTGTAAATCAGACATTCAATCACAAGATTGGAAGGTGCATGGTTGACATGTTGTATCCTTAGACATAAAACTTTATTCCACGTTGTCACCTGGTTATTGGAGAGCTGTTTTGAAACCCTAACAAAAGTCTGCATGTACAGGTGGATGTTTGTGATGGACCATCATGATCCTGGGGGGGGGGGGGGGGGGGCATAGTAATACTGCTGTTACTCCTCCCAGGGGAGAGTTGGTGGGGGCAGGAAGACCACATACAGCAGTTTATCAGTGATGCCTCAAGGTGGAATGTTAGTAAAAAACATTCAAATGTGAGCAAGAGAGGTGTTGTAGGTTTAAATGAATTTCAGGTCAAAATGATTTCGAACTAGTTTTATTTGTATTTTCTTTATTTTACAGTCATTATCATCAAACTAAACCAAAGGAAAATACAAATCAAACTAGTTTGAAATCATTTTGACCTGAAATTCATTTTAACCTACAACACCTATTTTGCTCACATTTGAATCTTTTTCACTAAAATTCCAACTCTGAGGCATCACTGACAATTTTTTCGCTGGTTATTTAATGTATTATTACCTCCTTTTCTTCTCACAGAGTTCCCGCAGAATTCTCAGATCCAATGAAATTGTTCTTCCATCCTCGGGTTTGATTGACACTGAGCTTGATTTGTCCTTTTCTCTTCAGGTTAGTCAAGAACTTATTTATTGCGTTTGTAATGAAAATAACATTGTTTTTAAAATAGCTCGGACAGCCCCTGGATATGAGCAAAGGCTAGCTCTAATTGGCTTCTTAGCTTACATGTGTATCCCATGAGTAGAGAGGTTTAATGTGTGAAATGGATTGCATGAAAAAATTCTTTTTTTTTTCTTAGTACCCACACTTTTTGAAGAGATCTGGAAACAACCTGCAAATTATGCTCCAAAGACGGAAGAAGTACAAGAACCGCACCATTCTTGGTTTCAAAACACTTGCTGTTGGACTAGTGAACATGGGTCAAGTGCTTCAGCATTCAGTTGAGAATCAGTTGAAATTGTACATGAAAGGAAGTCTTGTCCCAGTTGCTCAGATGACTGTTAACTCTCTGACCAGGTATGGTGGCTTAAGAGTCAGTATTAATCTCTGAAAAAGTTCGCTGTTTGTTTCTAGTTGCAAGACATGGAAATACTAGTCAGTCGGAGAATCTGATTGGTTTTCTGTGAAGTGGCAAATTCAAAGTAATTTGCTTTTTCTTTAGTTTTGCTTTACTTTGCACTGTGATTAATTGAAAAGGCGAAAGCAATTTTTTAAAAAAGTACATAACCAATGATTCAGTGTTCTTTACATCTGTTGTAATTGGCCAGAGTCATATACTTTGGTTTTAAATAATTGGTTTTACAATATTCATTTAAAAGCCCTTAAATGAGCATTTTGGATTATTTTAATTTGCTGTCACAGTATTGCATTTTCCCTGTTTTAGAGGTGATAATATAATCACCCAACAAGGAATCTGACACAATTTTCCCTTGGGTAATTAGCATGTAGGGAAAAAAGCATTATTACTTAACAATAAAATTGCCAGCTTTGTAATATCAAATAATCACTTACTAAACATGAAGGAAATTTGCAAAATTAATGTTGCCCTGGTTAATTTATTGTCTTGCATTCTTAAATTTGCAGTCAACCTGTTGATACAAACAGAATGGCTGGATCAGCCGTCAGAGGTACACGTGCACATGCAGTACATATCGACCAGTACTTTATATGGTTATAACTTACAACAATAATTAAAACGATAATTATAAACATTTATATCATTGCAAATATGCCACCTAATGACATTTCAGTCCCACAAGGTAGTAGTATGCAGGAGGTTTGTCATATGAACCTAGTTTAATGGCCGTGTAGCTCCCACGAGTCTCCTGTAGCTCAGTGGTAGAGCATCTGGACTAGTAACCAGAAGGTCATAGGGTTCGACTCCTGTTGGGAGAACTCAGATTTTTTTCCGATCTGCCTGTGTCATTGACTGATTAAAATATCTTTCTCAATAATTAAAACCTTTCTGCAACCAGAAACTACAACTATAATTGTCTATCTTCTTGTTGTCCATCAGTATCTCCCATAGTGATTGGTTATATGACAGTTTACACACTTGTGCCCTGATAAGGCGAAAACTTAAATAGAATGACTTCTCACATGCTGGTCACTTATTGGATTATACAAGGTTGATCAATATCTGACATTGGCAAGTTGGTTTACAATAATAATATTTATTTTGAAGGAAAAGGGATACTGGCCAATTACCTGACTGTATATGCACATCTAGATAGTTTTACCTTTTGTCATATTAATATAAATTTACTGCACTGCAGTTTTTTACTTTATAGCTTACATGTGGACTGTGATTGGCTGCATTATGTTTCAGGTGATGGGGATGAGAACTCAAGTGATGATGATGATGACTACTCTTTATCCGACCAGGAAGGAAGTGACAGTGCTGGAGATGCGGTAAATAATCTCTTCACTTGGTTTGACTGGAGACAGTTTAATACAAAGCTACTAAGCCATTCATCTCTGATGTATCATGAACGTAAACAATACCCTTTTAAGTTTTGTAAAAGACCATATCCAAAATGCTCATTGGCAGCATAGAGCTGTCAAAAAAAAGTGGAGCACTTAAATTATTATGTTTTTAATAGGGGTGCAGAAAAGTAGGGGGTCCAAAAGGGGCTGTCCACCTTTTTTACCAACCCATGCAGTAGTAGGGTACAGAGTTTCTTTCATTAAAGACACTTGGAGAAATTCAGAGTTTCTTTCTTGTTTTAGGATATTATTGATGTGGAACAGAGACAAGGAGGAAAAATAAGACGTGGTAAAATAACTATTCCTGCAAAGGTGTGTAGAATTTAAGAATGGCAAGCTATGTATTGTGTTTTGGTGTGCCTTTCATTGCAGTCTTATGTTTAATGTCACTGGTGATTGTAATACCAAAAAATGGGACCATAAATCTCTACCTTACTTATACCGTGAAACAGTACCACAATAGCTACTACCATGGGTCACATTTTGAAAGTGAAAGCAATAAGGGTATAAAACCACATTTTTGACCCCTATTCAAGGCATGTCAAACACCTCCAACCTTGCTGTTGTAGGTGTGTACAAAAGGTCCCCATCCTTCCCCACCCCTAGACACTGTGGTTCATTTTGGTTCACTTCAATTTTTGTTGTTATTATTTCCTAATTGCGGAATCCAGTGAACATTTTATAATTTTTTTTTGTTCATCTAGCACCAGAAAAATTTTAAACAAAAGTTTGTTGCATTGCTGAAGAAGTTTAAAGTGCCAGAAGAGGTGAGTAACTGACTCAACAATAGCAACTCCTCTTTTGTGTCAGCAATAGTCAAGCAAGAAGAAAAACACATTGAGTGACTGCAAAAGTCATCTGCTGCACAGAAATGTAGCATCCCTGCTCTGCCATCCCTGTTTCTTTGGGGAGCAGGGATGGCGCAGTGGTGAGAGCAGTCATCTCCCACCATTGTGTCCCCAGTTCGATTCCCGGAATCTGTCTCAGTGACATGTGTGGGTAGAGTTTGTTGTTGGTTCTCATACTTTTTCGAGACGTTTTTCTCCGGGTACTCCGGTTTTCCCTTCTCCTCAAAAACAAATTCAAATCTCCAAATTCAGATTTGATCTGGATACAGTGGATGAAGAGCCATCTTGTAGTTGGCCACTACTGCGTTTGGCTTTACGCCCAGCTATCCCCATTGGTAAAGAGCCAACAGAGAGTTTATTTGAACTTGCTTACTAGCTTGTGTATCTGAGGGTGCTAAAAATGTAGCCGTAATTATTGGCTATGGCATCCCACTGAACTGCTAGCCCTAAAAAGGAAATTTGAAAGAAGAAGAATAAGTAAACTCAAATAAATACACAGCATTTTGGTCAGTCACACCTGCAAAAAAACACAGTATTTTAAGCATGTAAAGTCTTGATCATGTCAAATTTGCAATCAAACTTGACAATGCTGTCGTGAGCTCAGCAAAACATTGTCACTTTTTTACCACTGTATGGGAAAAATTTTCTGTAAGAGAATTTGAAGCAAAATTCAACCATATCATCACTTATGGCAGTTTTGCATAACTTTCAATACATGTTTATTCCAATATTTGTTTACTTGCCAACACATACATACACATACAAAGATAGAAGATAGAAATAGGTTGAAATAGTGGCGACAAGGCTTAAAAGAAACCATGGGGCTTATGAACATTAAGCCTTCTTGTCTTAAAATGCAGAAATTGTTAATTTAATTAAATTTCCATTATCAAAGGGATGGCAACGTATAATCTAGTAGTTTTTTTGAAAATAAGACTTAATTTATGTGAGAATGTAGAGAATAGCAGCCTCATTTTGTTTTCCTTCTTTTTGTTTTTTTTCTCAGGAATTAGTAAATGAAATGGGAACATTGCAGGACATTGATATCAGTCCCCCTGAGAATGAAGTAGGGGATGACTTTCTTTTTCCTGACGACCTGGAAGACTTGGACAGTGACATGGAAAATGAATTACTTGAAGATTCTATCAGCATTGTGTCAACACCCAAGCCTTCCCTCAGGTAAATCCTCAGCATAAACAAGACAATGAATACTTTCAGGCAGTGTAACATTAAACAGTTGAATGATCTTCATGCCTTCTTGAGCTGTTCAAGACTTCCTGACAAAACTACCTCGTTAACATACACTGAGGCAAAATGTTTGCAAAATTTCTACATTTCCCTCAATGAAAATGCTGACATGATCACAGTGCTCTCCCCCCCCCCCCCGTCCATTTCCCTCACTTGCTTGAAAGGAGCAGGGAGGGGAGGGGAGGGGAAAAGATGTATGGTATGTTGAATCTGTGTTGCCATAACAACCTCAAATAATTATCAAGTTCAACTGTACATCAAAGGGTTTTTTGGGTTTGGCTTAAGGAGACACCTTTCTACTGAGGGCGGTAAAGTGGGCTCCAGAAAAAAATTACAAACAACCAAAAAAAAAAGATGTGGCAAAGCATGGCTATACCCCCCTCCCCTCTATAAGGAGATGTAGGTATCAAGAAAGTTAGGTAATAACCCAAGCAGTAGCACTGTTTGACTGTCTTGGTTTGTTAATGTGCATTTTACTGAAGATCACAAACAATCACATCAACATGTATGACTTCGATTTATTCTATTTTCAGACCTTACTTTGATCCCAGAAGTTCAACTGAAAATGTTCGCAATCATATTGTGGTGAGTGAATAACCAGGCCATCGCCTGACTGACAGGCCATCATTTATAGCATTTACATGAAATGTATTAGTAATGTGACTGACTGATTGGCTCACTGACTGGTGGACTGACTGACTGATTGATTGACTGATTGACTGGCTGATTGACTGGCAGACTGACTGACTAACTGATTGACTGACTGACTGACTGACTGACTGACTAACTGATTGACTGACTGACTGACTTACCGACCGACTGACTGATTGATTTATGGAGAGGCCAGCCAACTGACTGAATAACTGACTGACTGACTGATTGACTGGCTTATTAACTGAGTGACTGATTGACTGACTGTCTGACTGACTGACTGACTGACTGACTGACTTACTGACCGACTGACTGATTGATTGATGGAGAGGCCAGCCAACTGACTGAATAACTGACTGACTGACTGACTGACTGACTACACAGAATTTTGGATTTATCAACTGAGCTGATAAGGTAGATTGGCCACCGTAGAGAGGTGGCCAATCTACCTTATCAACTCAGTTGATAAACCCAAAATTCTGTGTTTCACTTCCCCACCGACGCAGCACCACAGTTTCTTTAGAAACTAACCCCACTTGTTTGACTGACTGACTGATTGGCTGACTGACTGATTGACCAGCTGACTGATTGACCAGCTGACTGATTGATTGATTGATTGATTGATTGATTGGTTGATTGATTGATTGATTGATTGATTTCATTAGATTGATGAAGAAGAGATAAGGAGTACACCAGTACCTCCTCAGATGGAACCAGAAGGCATTCAACTTGACCATGAAATGGTGAGTGACATTCACAGATACAGTAATAGCTATGTCAATTCAGCTCTGATGGAACAGACGACTTTTAGTGATTAGAATCAGTTGTGTCCCTTAAAGAGCTTTAGTTTTGTGATCTGTAAAAGATAGAACACCCCTATAACGGCAACCCCTTTACATGCAATGTGCGTGCTCTCCTCATCATTCTCCATATATTTTTGTAGTACTATTTGGGAGGATTTGCTTAAACATCAAGAACTATTATCCTTGGATTTTGTAGTTGCCTACCAAATACAGTTTATGAGATAGTTTTGACTCTGTCTTCATCAATTTTAGTTTGTTTTCATCTTAAGCCACCAGACATTTCAAGTGGTCGTATTACCATAACAGTCTGGGACTTTGATAGGTAATAGCAGATCAAGGCGATGGCTGGAAATTGGCCAAAGGTTTTGTGTTTAATGAGTAGGAATCCACATTTTTTGTATTTTCTTTTCAATTTGCAACAAACTTCGTTAGGAACTGTACACACGTCACATGTTTGACCGCTGTGAACAAGTTACCTCAATTCACATAATTTTTAAGTAACTGTTTTTTTGCTTTGCATCCATTTGGTCAGGATGTTCTTAGTCCACCGTCTGATGGAGACAATCTGTCAGACTCTACAACAAACACATCGGACGCCCTGTCAGGGGGAGGATTGGAGGACACGCCTTCAGTGAGACGTAGTGTGTCATTCAAGGAAAGAAGAAAGTTTGAAGAATCAGAAACTCTGTCAAAAAGACGAAACAGTTATGTTGACCAGCAGGTGGGTTGAAGGACAAGCTCTGGAGTGGTATAATTATATCTTAGATCTATGGTAAAATTGACCTTTGCAGGGTTTACTCTAAAAAGTGACTTAAGAGAGTTTGCTCCCTTCAGAGACTCTAGAGAGCCTGTTTCACGAATAGGACATCAGGGGCACCAAGATACTAAGTGGTTTTAAGAAGTTTGAAATACTGGACTTTATAATTAATTTTGCTCCAGTAGTAAATCGTATCTGTCTTAGAATTTTTACTCCACGTTTGTAATGAAACATGTACAACATATCACGTTCCTTTGTTACTGGTTTCAGCCTCCGAAAGTCACGTTAAATGAACAACTCACCAATGTGTTATCAGGAGATTTCCCAGAGTGCATTCTGTTGATCAGTACATCTGAGTGGCAGGGACAGGTGAGAGAACTCTTAACCCTCTAAGCCGCGGCATCATTATTCAAATTCTCCTTACTGGTCTCCATACATTTCACTGAGTACTAATTGGGAGAACTTGTCAAGACATCCAAGCCTATTCATCTTTGGTGATCACTTCCTCAATTCTCGTGACTTTTATGAGTTATATTGCTCTGATATGATGAGGAGAAATTTGATACTGATCACTGTTGGGGCTAAAAGGGTTAAAATTTGTCTTAATTTTGTCATTACTCTGCTACTTTTTGAGCTATCTCTTCTGCAGCAGTTATTCGGTTGTCACAGAACTCATCGGTGTAGAAGTGTTGCGTGATGACACTGATATTGCTACAAAGGAAGTTGTTTTTTTTTTTGTTTTTTTTTTATGAAAGTTTAGGGCAAGGGTTTTAGAGTACCAGCCGCACACTCCCACCCAAAAATTCACAATACTCCCCCGGTACTTATTGAATATTACTCTTTTTCTGTATTTGTTGATATGGTTATATAATAGCTACACTCAAACCTTTCCTTACATTCACCTCTTTGTAACACGGACACCTCTCTGTTATAGACAGTTTCCTTAGTCAGAAAGAAACCAAAATTTTAGCAACCTCTACCTCTGTAGTTTAAGCACCTCCTTAATACGGAAACTCGTTTATGTCCCTGTAAACAAGATGGTTTATATAGTATCTTTCTGTTTTCTATAGCTGCTGGCACTGAAACTTTGTGACAAAGCCGTGAAGATGATTTGCACGCGTTCCAGCTCAGATGTTCACGCAGTTTTCCTGGCCATCGTCAATAAATATCAGAAATTGTAAGTAAGCCTTGAATCTTGTTCGCCCAACGATGCGTACTTTTGTAAGAAATTGCAGTTTGTATATGTTTTGGCCCAATAAATTTTAACTGAGGATGAGATCGGACGTTAATGTATCAAGAAGGAAATGACGGCCGCTGTCAGTCCGTTTGTGAACTCACCCCACCCTGACACACCATAAATGAACATATACTGGGCAGATGTTACAAGGGGGACTACGTCGCCTTCTCTTTTCTGTAGTGGAGCGGTGGTGTAGTCGTAAGCGCGTTGGGCTTCAGATCTGAAGGTCGGTGGTTCGACGCCCAGTCCCTGCCATCGTGTTGTTTCCACATTGTCTCTCTCCACCCAGGTGTATAAAGGGGTACCGGCGACATACTCCTGGGAGTAACCCTGCGATGGACTAGCATCCCATCGAGGGGGGAGTAGTAATAATCTCAGCTGCTTTATGCTACAGAAACCGGAATAAACTCCGGCCGCGTGGGCCTCCTTGGCTCGTGTGTATATAAGTAAAGTATGAGAGGGTGTCGGAGACCACCGCCAATAGCGCGCAGATCGTCATCTGAACTGAGACAAGGTGCTAAGCACTAAATTGAGTTGACCCTTTCAAGAAGGGTTTCTTTTTAACCTTATTGGTGGGGATGCAAAGTGCAAACATAGCGCGAACTTCAATGTTCATGTATGGGGAAAACGGGAATCTAATGACAAATAATTCACGTAAAATTCCAGTGCTGGAGCTTCTATGAATTGTAAAATCTAAGAAGCAGGCAACAACTGATCAATTGTGAGGGGTGTAGCTGATCTAAAAGCGACCTGTCACGTTTTCAAGTTTCCATACATTTGTCTGGAATTTTTTCTGAGAACACTGAAAGGGTTTAGAAAAATACTTCTGGAGACTGCTGGCTATCTAGTTGTATTTCGTGCCATGTTTGCGCCACAGAAAAAACCTTGACAAGCTCTCCTGCAAAGCTGTGAACACTTTGATTTAATGATGACATTTCCAATTGTGTGTAAAAGTTGTGAAAAGCAAACAAATGGTCAGTCATGAAACCACAAAAAGGAACCTGGTTGGTTGTCTTTGCACTCTGCTGTCTGGCGCCTCCTCAACCTCGTTCCTGGGAACTCTCCTCTTCCCAAGCGAGCGGGGACGGGAAGAGGAGAGACCCTGGGAACGAGTTTGACGCGCCCTACCAACTAAGTTAGCCGGCCCAGCGTAGTACTTAATATTGTCTCCGTTTCTGTGGTTAGTTGAGCTAACCAGGCACTGCTGTACCTAACGTTGTCTCCGTTTCTTTGTTCGTTAGTTGTAATACCCACTCGGCGTCCCCTCCTCACCTCAGTGTAGCTATCGCTGGCACAGAGTCGTACATCAGCGAGGTACTTCAGCCATATGTAGAACACTTCTCCTCCAAGCCATCAGACTGGCAGACATTTCTTCGCTTTCTCCTCGTACCGCTCGGTAAGTTCCATAGTAGCGAAGTTGGCAAGATAAAGTTATCTTTTTCCCAGTTTTTGTTATCCGTGAATTATAATTTGTGAATTGGATTTGCAGTTTAGAAGGGCTGAAGGCATTTTTGGAAGAGACCACTGTGTTTCACGAGGGGCAAAACTATAACAACATTAGTGTTGTTTATTTTAACGAATAGCGGCTGTGTTCAAACTTTCTTATCGCATGTCTGTTTACTACAGAAATTACGAAGTGAATGTCACCGATGGGGTAAATTTTTTCGTAAAAAATAAAGAATAAATTAAACCCGAAAAACCTAATACAATGCAGTTGGTTCTTTAAGCTTCTTTAGTGAGGATAAGTTTTTTAAGACCGAGTAGCTTAATTTTGGATTATCTGTGGTTTGCAGACAGCCAGCCATTAGCCAAGTACATTGCATCTTTGGACGCACGGTATAACTCGCTTTTTATGGACAATGTTTGGAAAGAAGCGTTTGAACACTCTGACACTACTGTTGGTGAGTATCGCCACCTCTTGACTTGCACATACCTTATTTTTTTTTGGTCAGGTTAGGAATTGATAGCTCTTTTCATCCTTTATCATTTGTCCTTAAGATTTAATCACTTTGACTAAAGGCCCTACGA